>MU006302.1:552752-651778 GCA_010093695.1 Plenodomus tracheiphilus IPT5
GACGTTGATGGTCAATTCGAGAGGGAGGCGCGTGATGGGAGGCTGCGCGCAGGTGGTAGTAGAGGTGGTATCCGACGCTGTAAGACATGCGGTGAAACTGGGCACAACAAGCGCACGTGCCAAAAAGATACAGTAGAAGTAGACGATTAATTTAAGCTACTGTACGTTGTGATAGCTTATCGTGGTGTTAAGTTGTTCGCGTGTGAACGTAGGGTGCCGCATTTAGTGATCAGCTCGCTTGTGTGATCAGCTCGCTTGTGGTTCACGTTAGATATGTCTAACTATGCACTTAGAGCTGTGCTAGTACAGCAATACCTAGATAAGAAATAGAGACTAGTATTCTACTATTCTAGGAAGTTCTTAGGAGCAGAACGTAATTATAATGTTTATAATAAGGAACTACTAGGAGTAGTTAACGCCTTTAAATAATAGGAAGTCTACCTGTTAGGACTCCTACACTAGATTAAGGTCTTCTTAGATTATAAGAACCTGTTAACGTTCATGACTATAAAGAAGCTTAATTAATAATAAGTCTAATAGGCTAAGCTGCTAGCTTAGTTTAACTTTAAAATAACATATTACGCTAGAACACTTAATAGAGTAGTAGATGCCTTAAGTTACTATTTTAACTTAAAGGGAAAAGACTATAAAGAACTATATAATGCTATATTTAGGAAGACACCTAATAGTAGTCTATATTATAACTAGCTAGAACTAGCTAGGATAGCTAAGGTAGCTGTGTAGGTGCAATCGCTTTAACAAGTTTAGTAGTAGAAGGCAGCTAATTAGCAGTTTAAGCCTAAGGAAAACAGCCCTAATAAACTGCTACAAGATAAAAAGGAGTATAGAGAAATAATTTAAGGTTTTTAAACATATGTACCCTTATATATAAGATTAGGTCTTATACAAGAACTGTATAAGTCCCTAGAATATAGATATACATCTACTAAAGAAATAGTTAGATGACTAGCTAAGGTGTTTACTATACTACGCTTGTGAGCATAGGTGCAGGAAATACTAGGTAACTATTTAGCTTGCTACTAGAATAAGCCTAAGAGATATAAGCCCTATGGCCTACTATAGCCCTTAGAGCTACCTAAGAGACTATAGACTAGTGTTATAATAGACTTTATAGTAAAGCTCCTAAAATTATTAGAACCTAGATCTGCCTAGCTATGTAATATAATATTAGTAATTGTTTATTAATTAACTAAGGCAGCAAAATTTATACTAATAGAAGAATTAATAACTATGGAAGAATGCGCCTATAAGGTTACTAGAGCACTAGTCTTAGAGTATAGATTGCCTAAGGAAATTATTATAGACAGAGACAAGCTATTTATGTCTAAGTATTAGGACACGTTTATAGCTAAACTTAGAGTAAAAAAGAAGCTATTAACTAGTTTTCACCCTGAAATAGATAGTTAAACTAAGTAAATGAACTAGACCCTAGAACAGTACTTACAAATGTACGCTAATAAGCTGCAGGATAACTAGGTTAAACTCCTGCTAACAGCGCATTTAGCTTATAACAGTACTTGGTCTGTAATAACAAAACATTTGCTATACTACGTGAACTACAGGTATAAGCTAAGCGCTTACTAAGACCTAAAAGATATTCTAAGCATTTTAGCTAGAGTAGAAGATAAAGCTTGCCTTATGCAAGAATTACGCAATAAATTAAGTAAGAACATAGCTTAATAGAACCTTATAACATCTAAAGTAGTAAATAAGCAAAGGATTAAGGGACTAACCTTTAAGAAGGGGGATAAAGTCTTCTTGTTATGATAAAACCTAAAGACTAAGAGGCTATGTAGGAAATTAGATAATCTATAAATTAGACTATTTAAGATCCTTAAGCAAAAAGGACTAGTTAATTTTAAGTTATAGCGGCCTACTAGCATGCGTATCTACCCTACGTTCTATAAAAAGCTATTAGAACTAGCACTACTAGAAGCTAAGATAGCAACTAATGTTAAGCTTAAGGATAACAAGTACAAGGTTAAAGAAATTAGGGACCTGCAGAAAGATAGTTATTAGTAGAAATACTTAGTTAAGTGGCGCAGATAGCCTGAAAGCTAGAATACTTAGGAACTAAAAGAAAACCTTACGCACTGCAAGGAACTAGTACAAGTGTACTACTAATAAAATCTAGAAAAGGAATAGGAACTATCCTGTTTAAAAGGAAGAAGTTAAAGGAAGGGTTAAAGGGGTTAGCCTGTAGCTAGCCTAAATTAGCTAATAATTTAGATAGCAGTAGTGTAGTAAGAGGATCTATACCTAGGGCTGTTTCCCCCTTAGCCTCTTTTGCCTAGTCTTGAAGATTTAAGATAGTAAGATCTTAATTAGAAAATAAGCGCTCTTGTGCCTTAGCCTCTAGGAGTTCTAGTTTGCTCTAAGCTAGCTAAGCCTTTAGACGCGCAATCTCTAGCTACTTTTAATATTTCTCTGCCTAAACCTTCTCCTACTCCTCTTTAGGAATAAAGAGAGAATACTCTACCTTTATAGTAATGTACCTAGTATAATAACTAGTTACTATATCTATAAAGTACTAGAGATTCTTCTTATTATAATGTTTATAGCAAAATAACATTTCTAAACTGTTTTCTTAGACTTGTGCAGCACGCGCATAACGCTCCTTAGTTAAAGTTAGTTTATAAGACTAATAGGGTTAAGAGACTTTTAGTATAGTTAGGAAAATAAGGAGGAAGGGGAGCGTATAATATAATAGGGCAACTAAAGCCCTATATACTAACTATTACAGGATACACAGAATAGAATAATAATTACCTAATGTATTAGGATAATAACCCTAAGAGGGGGAATAATGTTACAGGTAACAAATGTAAGAATAGAGGAGAAGTAGAGGGTCTATAACTCCTGCAGCTAAAGGGCTTAAGTGACGTAGTTAGCGTTAGATTGCCTAAGGATCACGTGACCTAGCATCCTGCCAAGAGCTAACTATCTAGGATAGCATGCTAGCAATAGGATGGCAAGCTATTATAACCCTCCCTAACATCTAGGATAGATAGGATAGATAGGATAGCAGCATAGATTGTAATAGATATATAAGGATAGAAAGGTTTTATTATTATGCTTATTATAGTTATATTAAATAGTTTATCTCTTTATATAGATTAAACTAGTTATCCTTTCTTAGGATTAAATTGTTATTCTTAAATACCCTAGCCATACACCCTTTGTATCGCTAGACAACTTCTGCGTGAGGTCTTTACACTCTAACTTACCTGTTACCCCTTAGACTAGGATTAAGCAGTATTCCCCCTCTATGTAACAACTAGATGTAATAAACAGGATAACGCCTATTCCTAAAGTCTTAACTAACCCCTTAGAAATGCCTAAATAATATAACTAGAAGGAAGCTCTAATTAAGCTATCTAAATCTAAACTTAAGGACCCTAAAGAAGAAATAATACTTAATGTATTAAGATAGGCTTAAGAAAGAATAGATTAAGTTAACTAACACGTATAATTAAAGAAATACTAATCTAATATATAAGAACTAGTAGCAGAATTAGAGTATTAACTTATTAAGAAAAAGATATTAAAATAATAAATTATTAATGTTAAATAAAACCTCTATTAGACTAGAAAAGTAGCCTACTATAAAAAATATAATTAAATAAACCTAAAAGTATAAATAGATATATTAGAAGAATCTCTCTAGGAAAACATTAACACCCTTAAAAAAGAGAATAATTGTAATATATTAATATAGGTACTTAACTAAGAAGAAGAATTAACACGAGCTAAGAAAGGCCTACTCTAGCAGGAAACCTTAGATACTAATAAGTATAATTCTGCTATAGAATACCTTACCAAGGATAAGAAGGTAGAAAGGTTTAAGTCTAGGCACTAGAAAGCTTTACCTTTTACGTATAATATATAATAGAAGAAGCACTATAATACTATCTAATAAATATACTAGGAAATATAAGAAATCTAGACCTATCTTATTAAAAACAAGAAGGAACTCTAAGAGTAAGCTATAAGTGCTGCCTAGAGTGTCCTATAAGTAATATAAGAGTTAAGAAAGTTAGGAAACTTTACATAAATAGCTAGTGCTAAAGCTGCCTTAGCTAAGATTTAAGAAGAACTTAAGGAATAACTTACCTATAAAGAATACTAACAGTTACTACTCTAAGAAGAATAGGAGGAGTACTAGATAGATAAAGCTATAGAATAATACTAGTAGCAATAGGCTAAGGTAACTATGCAAGCAGAACTATAATAGTATAAAGAAAAAGTACAGTCTATATAAAGGGAGAAACGCTAGAGCGTATAACGTAGCTAGAGTAATACTCTACTAAACTACCTAGATAACTAGCAGAACCTATAATATAGAATTATATCCTAGAGTTTATATATACATAACTAGTATATAGTATATTATTTAGATAAAATAAGAGCAAGCTATTTCTTATATAGGTTTGCCTAGTATACCTACTAAGCTTATAACTATATAGATAAGACTTACCCTAAGCACCTTTAGGATAAATAAACTAGCAGCTACTTTCTAAACCTTAACAACTCTAACGCAGTGATATAGATGCAGTTAGTAGTTAATAGAAGTTACTATAACTAAGACTAGCATACTTGTCTTAACCCTAAATGTATAAAGTATATTAATATAAAAGTACTCTATAGATATAGAGATTAGACTTTTTTAGGGAAATATCTAGCCTTAGGACTAAAGGATAATCTATTTATTTGGTTAACCCTATAGGACTTATTAAGCTTCTAGTAGAGCTAAATAGACTTTACCTAAAGGTAATAATTAACTCTAGTTATTAAGGAAACTTTATATCTACGCGCATAGCAACCTTAGCTAGACTAAAGTTACTAAGGAAATAAAGCCCTTACCCTGTAAATGTTATTAATAGCAAGAATATGCTAGGCTAACTAATAATTAACTAGGAGGTTAAAAGGTTAAAGCTAAAAGTCTAGAATTACTAGGAAACTATAGACCTAGACGTGTTAGACAACATATTATATAACTTAGTGCTAGGTTTACCTTAGCTAATAGAGTATAACCTATAAATTAACTAGAAGTTAAAGAAACTCTAATTTAAGTGCTATAGGAACAACATAACTATAAGCCTACCTACGTATTAGCAGCAATTAATAGTAGATAAGAAGATAATTAGTTATATTACTTTGCATAAGGATATCCTTATAAAACAAGGGTCTAACTCTATATATACTAATAAGAGTCTACTAGATTAATAAGCAAGAGCATTAGAGGAATGCGTAACTCCTAAGATCCCTACTAAGTATAAAGAATTTAAGTTACTCTTTTAGGAAGAGATAAGTGCAGCTACATTACCTAAGCATAAGCCCTAGGATTATAAGATTATCCTATAGGAAGGAAAGGAACTAACTTTTAGACTAATATATAGACTATTAGAAAAAGAACTTAAAATGCTATAAGATAATATTAGGGTAAATCTTAAGAAAGAATTTATAAGACTATTAGAATCCCTAGCAGGCTTCCTAATTCTCTTTATACTAAAGAAGAATAGTAAGCTATAATTATGTGTTAACTACTAGAAACTTAATAATATAATAATTAAGAATTAATACCTACTACCTAATATCTTAGAGTTAAGGGATTAACTAGCCTATGCAAAGATCTTTATAGCATTAGATCTAAGAGGCGCGTACAACCTTATACGCATAAAAGAAGGCAAAGAATAGAAGATAGCATTTAGAACACGCTACAGACACTATAAATATACAGTGATACTATTTAGCCTTACTAATACCCTAGTAACATATTAAGCACTTATTAATAATGTATTAAGAGAATACTTAGATATATTTATTATTACATACCTTAATAATATCCTTATATATTTAAGTAACCCTTAGGAGCACGTTAAGCATATAAGAAAGGTTCTAACTACTCTTAGCTAGTATAACCTACATCTTAAACCTAATAAATATAAATTTTATAAAGAAGAAGTAGAGTTCCTAGGATGTATAGTTAGTATCTATAGAGTTAAGATAAGTAAAGATAAGATTAAGGTAGTTAAGGAATAGCCTACACTAAAGACTGTTAAAGACATCTAGTTATTCTTAGGATTTATTAACTTTAATTAACAATTTATCTAAGACTTCTCTAAGAAAGCACTCCTGCTAATAAAGCTTATAAGAAAAGAATAAGCTTAGGAATAGAAGAAGGAATAAGAGAAGGCATTTAATAACTTAAAAGAAGTATATATAGCACTACTAGTATTAGTACCCTTCTAAAGTACAGATCTATTACACTTTAAGATAGACGCTTTAGACCTTGCAATAGGTGCAGCTGCAAAACAGCTACAAGATAGCAAATAGCACCCTATTACATACTATTCTAGGAAATTTATAGCACCTAAAGAAAATTATAATATATATAATAAAGAATTAATAGCTATAGTAGATGCATTTTAGTATTAGAGGATCTATATAGAAAGCTACTTAGACCTTAAAGTCTATATAGACTATAAGAACTTAGTAAACTTTATAATAACTAAAACTCTCAATTAAAGATAAGTATAATAGGTAGAGCTTTTAGGTCAATATAAGTTTAAAATTATCTACACACTAGGAAAAGATAATAGTAGAGTAGATGCGCTTAGTTAACAAACTAATATCACTAGAACAAAGAACATTATTAATAATGCAATCCTTAAAGTTAATCTAGACAGATTATTAGGACCTACTAGATTAATTAGCGCAGTACTTACTATTGCACCTAAAGTACTAGAAGAACTTTAGGAAGTAGTTATCTAAAGCTACTACAACGACCCTGTACATAGTTACCTTAGCATTTAAAGAATAATAGAACTTATCTTAAGGAACTACTAGTTTAGTAACATAAAAGAAAAGGTTGCTAAGTTTATTAGAAAATATGCAAACTATTAAAAGAATAAATATAGTACCTACGCACCTTATAGCAAGATGCAAGCACTTAAGCTACCTACAGCACCTTAGGAAGACATCTCTATGGACTTTATAACAGACCTACTATTATCAAGAGATCTAGTAACAGGATTTATATATGATGCGATAATGCTAGTAATTAATAGATTTATAAAAGGAGTAGAGTACGTACTATTTAGAAAAGACTTTATAGCAGTATAGCTAGCCTATATCTTCTACAATTAAATTATTAGGCATTATAGAATTCTAAAATTAATTATTAGTAACAGAGATAAGCTCTTTACGTCTAACTTTTAGACTGCGCTTCTTGCTACTATTAGAATATAATAAAAACTATCTATAGCCTTTTATCTAGAACTAGATAGATAAATAGAATAAATAAATTATACTATAAAAGCTTACCTAAGGATATATATAAACTAATAACAGAGTAATTAAGTTTTGCTATTACCTGCTGCGCAACTAGCCTATAATAATAAAGTATTAGAATCTATAGGAAAATTACTATACTTTACTAATTATAGAAAACACCTAAACCTATTTACAAGGACACTACTATTACTAAAAATAGAAGCAGCTATGCTTATAGCTAAAGAACTAAAGAAAGTTTACAAATAAATAAGCTAAGCGCTTAAGACTACTTAATGTAACAGCATTTTATATGTTAATAGAAAGAGAAAAATAGCACCTTAGCTAAAAGAGGGGGATAAAGTGTATCTTCTTATAAAGAATCTACATATAATATAACTAAATAAGAGTTTAGATTATATTAAAGTAAGACTATTTTTAATTAAGAACTAGAAGGGACTAGTTACGTATACATGTAACTTTCTACCTAATATAAGAATATATTCTAGATTTTATATTAAGATATTAAAATATACTAACCCTTTAACTTTATTATAAATAATATTCTATTATAAACCCTAGGAAGAAAATAAGTTTAAAGTTAAAAAAAATAATAACACACTAAGGAATCTAAGGTAATAAGAAATACCTAGTTAAGTAGTTAGGATACCTTAACTTAGAAAACACATAGAAACTAGAAATAAACCTTATAAATTGTTAATAGTTATTAACGTAGTATTAAGTAAGGCACTTAATAACTTATTAAGACTAGAACCTAGAGCCTCCTAGAACTCTAAGGGATAGCCCTTAAAGGCACCCTAGGTGCTAGGAGAAAGGCTGAAACTAAATGCATTAGAAGCATTCTCTAGTAATAGAGCCTCTACTACCTCCTGCTCTTTAATATCTTGCTCCTCTATAGCTATTACCTCTTGTACCTAATAATTAATTAGATCTATCTGCTAGCGTAACTACTCTTTACAAGCCTAAGCTACATAAAGCTCCTCTAACGCTTTCTTATACACCTTTATTACTACTTCCTACACTTCTTATAATTCTTTTATCTACTTCTATAGCTTTCCTTCTCTATAACTAGCTATTTAAACTCTAACTTTATAACCTTTATATTACACTACTAGCTATAATGCAGGCACTTACTATATTTTCCTAAATAGATATAGACCTTATACACCTAGTTATACTTAACGCAAGTTATATACTTCTAAACTATAGTTTTACTAAAGGATTTAATAAAGTTATAAAGATATTAATAATAAATAGTGTAGTAGAAACACATAGGGATATAGCTAATAAACAGTTAGGAAGATAGATGATTAGTAAGAGGGCACGTGATAACTGTAGATAAATAGCTGTCTAAAGGTCTGTTAGGCAAGACAGGCTCTGTTGCAGGCTCTGCTATAACCTTACTTCTACCTAATACATTTTCTTACCCTAACAAGGCGTCAAGCTACCTATGCCTAAGGGTTCTGTAACAGATACTCCTCTATAATAGTGCTAAATACTTATAGTTATTTAAGTATTATAAAACTAGTTAGATAAGGGACTAGATATTACCCGCGTTATATGCAATAGCACTAAGGATAGCGCTAGAGGAAGAGGGGGATAGTATTATAATCTTGCCCTGCAGACCTGCGTTGCAAGGATCCTACTAGAACTGCTAAACCCTATAAGGGATAGTACACTAAGCAGAATAACAGGTCACGTAATAATACTTAGTAATTAGTTACTTAGCTTGCTTAGTAGTACTAATTATACTAATTACACTAATTAACTCTTATATAGTATAGTATATAGTTATAAGTAATAAACCCTTATAGTTTATTATATTTGGCCTTACTAAATAGGAAGTAATATATTATTCTTACTACTTAACTTTCTTAATACTCTTTATAGAAGCGCACTCTTACTATCTTAGTACTAAGTACCTCTTATCTACGTTCCTCTACTATTTATACTTAAGAACTAACCTTATATTCTAATACTAGCTACTTTATATTATAGCTACTTAGATCCTTACACCTAAGCTAGGAATATATAAGCTAGGTATAATCTTAATCTATAAGTAATAAAACTATTCTAACTTAGGTATAGATCCTCTAATTATAGCGCTAAGGAAATAAGCTTTAAAAGTAGGAAAGGCTTTATTATAGTCTATAGTTAATAAGTTAAAAGTAGCTTAGCTTTTAGTAGCTTTATTACTAGTTATAAAGTAAGAATAAAGTAGTTCTATTATTTACTTAGTAGTAGAGAAGTAGTTTATATAGTCTTTAGATAGATATTAAGGTTCTAAGTATTCCTTTACTAGACCTAAAGTATATCCTTATACTAAAGCTTTATAAGCTCTTTTATTATAGTAGTAGTCTATATTAATTTCTAGTTAATCCTATATAATTACTTACTATTACTTAAAGGTAGGATTACTACTATTACTAAGATCTTTAATCTTTAGGGTACGCTCTAATAACTAAGGTTATACTAGTTAGAAAATTAAAGGGGTCTCTAAGGTAAATTAAATAGCTAAAGGCTATTAGATAGGTAGTAGAGCTTAAGGGGTTTCTATTATAGGTAAAGGTTAATTAGGCTAGGCAGTTATTAGGTAAGTCTATAATCTAAGGAAGGTTAGTTTAGCACATAGCCTAGCTATCTCCTCCTTTATTTCTTAACTATCTAAGGATAATCTATTATTACTCTATTTATCTACTTATTATTAGGTTTATTTAAATAAAGGCCTAGCCTCTTCTATAACAATAGTAAGCTCCTTACCTTTTATTATATTATAAAGCTTACTTAAGCTTTAAGTTATAAGTATAGTAGTAGATATTAGTATTACCCCTAATTCTGCTAGGTTATTAGTAGTTACCTAGTCTCTACCTTAGCGTAATCTAATATAACTTTTTCTAAAGTTAATCCTTAATATATAGTTATTGTAACAAGTACATCTTGCATTATTATCCCTATGGTATAGGGAAGGAAGGATTTGAGGCCTATTCCTAATGGACTCCTATCAGACCCTATTTAGAGCCTATTCAGGATTGCCTTTCAGGTCAACTTCAATATTATAGGACCACGTGGTGACATTCAAGGAAGAGGTTAGACAGGATCCTTAGTAGCCTCTAAAAGGCCTCTGAACTAGTGTATATAGAGTCTCTATGTCTCCCTCTACTTAGAGGACACGTTTTTCTTGTCCTTTCATACTAGACCTATAGGAATAAGACTATTCTGTTGTTTAACCCTACGCGTACTCCCATATACCTTTAAGCAGAGTCAAGCTCCTTTTGGATACCTTAACGCCTAAGTCGTTACAGTTATAGGAAGTTCTAAACCTAAAGGCTTTAGTTAACTAAAGATCTTCTAGGATCTAGTCTATTTTAGATTAATAGATCTAGTAGTGTAGAGTAGGACTAAATAAGGTCTAACTTAGCTAGGGTATTATTATATAATCCTTTTAAACTTTTTATAATATTATTCTAAAGCTATTACTAGTAAAGATAACATTTTTCTTATAATATAATAACTTAGGCATTAAGGTATCTAGAAGGAGCTTAACTCTACTTAAAGGTATACAGGAGTACACGTAGGGTTAAGCAATAGAATAGTCTTATTCCTATAGGTCTAGTATAAAAGGATAAGAAAAACGTGTCCTCTAAGTAGAGGGAGATATAGAGACTTTATATACACTAGTTTAAAGGCCTTTTAGAGGCTACTATAGATACTATCTAACCTCTTCCTTAAATATCACTATGTGGTCCTATAATATTAAAGTTAACCTAAGAGGTAATCCTGAATAGGCTCTGAATGGGGTCTGATAGGAGTCTATTAGGAATAGGCCTCGAATCCTCTATTTCCTATACCCTGGGGTTAATGATGCGAGATGTACTTGTTACAGTGCAGTCTTTGCGACGTAGGTCTGCGGGGCGAGATTGTAACACCTAGCAATGCAGCGGGTATAATAAGTGTTTAATAGTTTTAATAATTATACCTTGTCTCCGCTTAGGATCTCTATCTTGGAGATTGCGCGCAATATCTATGGGGCTTGAATTAATCTAACAGATGCAGGTAAGCACTACCACACGATTGCTTGTTGTTAAAGGCGAGCGCTCTTCGTCGCCCAAAAAGACGTTTCCTGATGCTGTATCACTTTTCTGACATTTGAATGATTTCCACAATGGTTAGGACATGTTTTTCAGTTCTTATGTCTCTCGTGGGATATGTCGTGGCACAGAGCGGTGTCGACTTGGACAAGCCGATGCTGGGGGGAGGGGGAAGGAGAGGGCCAGGCGCGATGCTCCGGTTTGGTTGTTCGCAGGTGAGTTAGAAGTCTATATAGTGGTATATGCTAAGATTTCAGGTTGTCATCGAGCGAATTGATCCGTGGGTACCATACATTCAGCGTGGTGACCTACGCGACGATCTGACGTCGGCAGTCTTGTGAATCCGGACTTGACACCATCAACTCACATGCACCAAGTAGTGGGAGGTGTATGTGAGCCTGCAAGAAATGATTGCCGCGAAGCCTAATAAGCAGAGCAGAATGCGTTCTCGGCGTCAATGCCCAACACCGATATCTCCAAGCTTGCCACCTGCAACACATGTCACTTTTCAGAAGACTTCAGGTACCATAACTGCTTGACAACTTTGTAGAGTACCATAGGTAGGACTGACCTCCCTTCAGTAAATACTGGACCGCGAACATCTACTTTAAAGCCCGCAACGGCACCTACAAACGAGTCCCCCAGATTGCGAACCAATTCAACGATGGCGACAACGCAGGCATCACGCTCTACTACACCTCACCCGACGCTAACGCCACAACGGCTTTCCAACCCGGGTTCCGCATGCTCGCTGGGGACCCCTTGAGGCGCACATCCGAAGGCTTTGGCAAGAACATGCAGCAATGCTACCGCTGCTACACGGCGCCAGACTGGGGCGGTAGTTCGTACCCGCCGTGCATGGATCCTAAGTACGACACCGACCATTTCCCCAACCAACCGTGCCGGGGCGGCATTCGCTCCAACATCATCTTCCCGCAGTGTTGGGACGGGAAGTCTTTAGACTCGCCTGACCACCGCGCTCACGTAGTGCATCCTATTAGCGGGCCGGCGGCGTTTCCTGTGGTGAATGTTACGTGTCCGACCAGTCACCCTGTGCACGTCCCGCAATTGATGTACGAGGTACGTAAGGCCTGTGTAGGTGGTATATACGTCTGAGCCATGCGCAAAGTGTTCTACTGCTCACTCATTTACTCTGTGCTAACCTCTGGTAGGTCATGTGGAATACAACCACCTTTAATAACAACGAAGACTGGCCCGCGGATGGAAACCAGCCATTCGTACTATCGAATGGTGACCAGACCGGTTACGGCCAACATGGCGATTATATATTTGGGTGGAAAGACGCCTCGCTCCAGCGCGCTATGGACAGCGGATGTTACCTCCGTAACTGCTCGTTGCTGACGGAACAACCACCGAAGATCAAGAACTTGTGCAACGTGCCCGTGACTGTTGATGAGGATATCGACGGGTGGATGGATGAGCTGCCTGGAGGCGGCACGGGAATTTGAAAGTGTTAGGTACTTATGGTAGATGCTACAGTTAGCTTTCATCTGGTCATACATGTTAAGCTGATATATTATTTGAATCGTCACAATCGAATAACACGACCATAGGACGTTGAAAAGAAGGCCTCACGTCCACTCAGCCCTATTCAAGCAACGTGCCAGTGGATTATTGGTCAGCTCGCTGAACATAAGGTTCTGATCTGTGGGCTTTACGGCAGCCAACCGTTGACAAAGCAATGGTGTCAATCACGCCGCCTGTCATGGCATTTTACTGACGCCCACCCTGCTACGGAAATACGTTTCCGGCCACTTGCTTCCTTTCCACGATATCTAGCCTGCTGCAACATCTCGTCCTTACAGACTAAGCTAAGGGAGTGCGTAGAGCAGCTACCATAGGCTTACTTACCTCGACCCCTTAACGACATGGGAAAACGCGCTTAGCAAGAGTACACACTCAGCAGAGGTCGCGCTACAACCTACCTGGGTATCTCTTCAAAAATATCACGAGAGCTCTATATAAATTAGCAATAGAGCAACAAGTGTAGGGAGACTTATAGCGTATAGCCATGAACAAACAGGTCGCTGAGTAGTAGTTGAACCTTTCTGAATAACACCCTTTGCAATTCTACTAGTAAAGGCTATAGTTGCTTCTACTATATTCTTATTCTACAGCTACCACTATCTCTAATATGAAATTAACTTTTTACCTAGGTCTTATAGAACTTGGTATTTAGGTAAATTGAACAAGAAGATGTTAAACTTGCATATATATATATATTCTGTAATACATATCTTGTACTTGCTCTGGAAGTAATATAAGCCAAACAACCTTTGATTTTAATTGTGTAATTAGAAGATATAGACGCTCTTACACTTTATTAATTTTGATTAGAGTATAGCATCACTAGCCTTATAGATAGTACTGTAAGTAGGGCAGGTATGGGACTATTTGCTCGAATCCTAGTTGTATAGACATCTCTAGTTCTAAGGTCTTTTTAAACATGCGCTTCTTATGTTATACCAAGAGGACCAAAGGATTGGTGAGCAACATGCTGCTAATGTTGATGAGCAATGTAGAGCTGTGAGTAGTCCTAAAAAAGCACAAGCGCAGGCATGGCGAATCTATCCTATCGAGGAAGACCATTACCAGCCCCTCCACCGTTTGGTAGTATCTCTCCAGCTCTATGCATTGGTCTCTGCTCAGCTCCCCGTGCTCCGGGCTGTCTGCTGAGGGCAATTCTCACCGGTTCGCTAGGCCTGGAGCTTGTCATGCCACCTGTGCTTACGCCAGCGCCACCACTCACAATACCACTTGCGGACTGACCTAGGCTGTCTCCAGGACCTCGTCTGAGAAGGTCGTCGAGCCCCAAGTCGCGCCATGTCGGTTCCTTCCTGGTTTGTGTAGCCCGCTGAATTCCGAATGCGGCGTGTTGATCTGGTACAACGTCGTCTTCATCTTCTGGGTTGACGGGCTGCAGGTGGGCCGGGATGTAAATGTCCTCGGGCGCCAACTGCGAAGATGTGAGATTGGTGAACTGCTCGAGCAGGTCGGCGTGATGCGAGTGGTGCATGTGCAGATATGTGGATGTTGAGTCGCGTGTCTGTACTATTAATCTGGGAGCAAGAATGACTGGGCAGAGATGTACTCACCATGATGAGAGCGTTTCGGTAGCCTCGTACTTTGGACGCGACCGGCCTGAGACTGTGGTTGCCGTGAAAGTTGCGTCAGCAAACATGCGGAATTCGGCCGCTCAGCAACGAAGCTACCGGTACAGTATCATCCTCGCCCGCGCTTGGCCCCTTGCGGACTCAGGTGGGCAGCCATCACAGTTCTACACCCATGCGACCTTCACCTTCTCTTAATTCATCCTTGTACAACACCAGCGGTCTTTGCGATTATGCGATGCTTTCCTGTCTGCTCTTAGTAAACTTATCAATAGGATGTCCGCATTAGCTTCACAGCGTACCGGTACCCAACTTGTCTCTAACGGAGTGCCGAGGCTTGCGGAACTGGCTCCTCAGTACTCCGCATCCCCTCTATCTACCTAGGTAGACGTATAATTTCATCCCCCATCACACGCGTTCACTTATGCCTGAGCAATTTATCTGCTTCCAATCATCTATCAGACTTACTCACTTGTTCTCAAACTACCCCAATGGCAACGGGACGCTGCAACTGCGGGAGTATCAATGTGTCTATCGCAGCAGTCCCTGAACAATCAGCTATATGTTACTGGTGCGCACCTCTCTGGAGTGCACAACATCGACACTTTGGACGCTAATTAGTCTCAGTTCCAATTGTCGCCGGGCTGGGTCCTGCGCTGGATCTGTCATCTTTATATTGGAACGGAAAGACGTAAAGGTTGAAGACAAGAGGAGCAGCTTGAAGGAGTACACTGATAGTGACACCACGAGCGGTAATACCATCACACGTCAATTCTGTAGTCACTGCGGATCGTAAGCCTCCCACGCCATGTTGTATGTTCATAGACTGAATCAATGACAGTCCGGTCATGTCAGTACCCGCAGGCAACACCCCGACAGTATATTTAAAAGGGGGGCTTTTCGATAAGCTTTCCCCGCCCGCCTTCAAGTCTTTTGAACAGAAAGAGCCAGATTGGCTGAGCGTCTTGATTCCCGGCGGCGTGAAGCCGTGAACCGCGCATACAGGTGGATGAGTTCAAATAGACGACTATGTAACATCTACAAGTCGCAAGCTATGCTGCTCAGCCAAGGCAACTTGCCATTCGTCATCGTGTCACATGCTCAACTCCATCAAGCTATGCGGATGGTGATTTTAAGAATGATTATGAAGATTACCTTCCTCTCCCTCCCACGGATGTCCTTTACCTACATCCTCCCAGGGATCTCCTTCCCAAGTCATCCATGTTGAATGTCCCTTAACATTGTTTTCAAGATCACCGCACCTTCTTTGTTCCCAGCTATCCTTTCCTGCAACGACTGCCCAATGTTTTCTTGCCCGGCCCGCCCAATACTTTGCCCGGTGTTCAATTCCAAAACTAGACCATGTGTAGGCCAAAATCTCTTCGTACATGGGTAGATCGGTGTGTAAGTCTTCCTGCTCCAACTGTGAAATGAGACTAGGCAGGAGTCCAAGGAGTTGCGGGGTATCCTTCTCCTCTTTGGGAAGAACAGACTTGAGGGCCTTGATCTCACTGAGACGATCATTGGAGGCCTCGATGGTGTCGCTGTCTGAGCTGCACAATGAACAGCGACATGTGAAACCTAGGTTTGCCTGAATCGATTTCATCCGCCTGCCGGAGGACCGGCTCTCAAACCCATCTTGGAATACGATTAGCATGATGCATGCAGCTTCGTGCGCAGATCGCAACTTACAGCTGAGTGTGATCTCCTCGCCCGGTGTCATGTCCTTCAGCGCAAAGACCTCAAGAGACATTGTATAATCATCGAAACGCCACAAAGCATTGGGACGACATGCATGGTTGATACGCTGTGGTCCGTCAGACACAGATCTACCCGATTCACAACTCCGTGGGAAACTTACGGCAGCCTCTGGAACAACAGCAAGGAGTTGTGGGACCTCGTCCACCCATGGCCACTTGATCGTAACTCCATTATTCTGAACCACATTCTGCATCAAGGGACCAGTAGATGAATCCAGCGCTCTAACGGTTTTCTGCGTCGCAAGCGGCAAATTCTCCACCACTGCATTTAGGACGTACTCCTTCTCAGACTCCATTGTCGTGGCAAGGAGATCCTTTGAAACCAATAAAACCGGCGTCTGAACTATCAACGTTTCTCCTGCAAACACTGCAGCCACATTTTCTTTTGCGAACAAGCCCTTTCCTTTATCCCTTGTCTCTTTGACCTCCCACATGCCCATCTCCTCGCCGATTTGACCCTCCAAGCCTCCTACTGCTGCATCAAAAGCTTCATTAGTAAAGCTTGCTGCAACGCGAGGGGCAACAACGAAACCTATACCGCGCCCTCCATTGAAGTCGCGGTTAGTGTATGCGCAGAATACTTCATAAATGGCAAGGCCTGTGTCCTGGGCATCGGGAAGCGTGACGTTGACACAGGTGGGAGTTTGCGTCCACGGGAAAGTATTGGTAGTATAACCGTCTTGCGCGATGGAGCAAACTGTCGAAGGCGTGCTCAGAAAACCGTCTTGGATTGCAGGACTAGTTGCTGTGTAGAAGATCTCTGCTTTGGTTTGCGATACTAGAACTGCGAACAAGGCAAACCATCGCCGCCGCTCAGGGCATACAATTGCCAGCATAGTGCCAAACCCCTGCACTACCGGAGCTCAAATGGGAGTGGAAGTAGAAGAAACAAAACGGAACAGGAACAGTTTTTTTGAGAGTTCGGGTCGAGTTGGTCGCGTGAAGCCACGTTACGTCCTGCTAATTTGAAGACTACCGGTACGCCCCCCTGCTGAAACATGCCGGTAGTTGCTTGGCATCTTGGAATGTTTTCACCAAGCTTGACTTAGATCGCAAGTAATAAAGTTTTGCAAGAATAGATGTTAATATAACGGTAAAACGGATGATGTGTTAGGGCGGGACCCGTAAGACGTGCTATGTAGAAGCGGCGGCAACTCGGGTTACCCTAGCGGCGCCCACGTTGGTATCGGCAGCTGTGACCACTGGGCCCATTGTACCACCACTATCACGAATTTAGACCGAACATGGGGTCGTTGTTGGATTTAAGTGAGGCCCACTCAAGCAGTAAGTACGGTTGACTGTATCGAAAAACCTTTACCCACCAATGACCATTCGCTACTTATGCCTCGACTATAGACCACAATGACAACCCTTCATACAAAGAACTTGCCATGCCCAAAACTTCTGTCCAGAGTCCAAACTGACGTTGCCATTTTCGCTACTCCGATGTGATATTTGGCAGCCTGAGCCAATTCACTAATGACGATTTCCCCTGGTTTGATGGAGAACTCATGGACACAAAGCCAAGACGTTAGCCGAGCATGTGCTTCGTCTCCAGCATTTAGCTCGGACGACAGTGTACTCGAGTGGGTATGTCGTAACTGGAAAGACAATGTGCGAATATATCCCAATGCAAGCGTGGTGGCCGCAAACTGTGTTGATGAGAACTTTTGTTAGTGACTCCAAGAGGATGAGGCATAAGACATGCACATACCTGCCGATTGCAAGTCTCAATGTTGCGCTCCCCCTCTGCTCCAATTTCGAAGCGTGCTGTCAGAGCATGACTCACTATATCTGTATCTAGTATAAGCGTTCCATACCTGCCTGTAGTGGAAGATACTATGTACTACCCTCTCCACCCTGCACTTTGTTGGCACCACTCAGTCCAAAGTAGCTGACGTCGAAATCCGCCAAATCATACACGATTCCGCCACCGGGAAGTATATCGCTCTGTACCCGGATTTCACGGAACTCGTCGCTTGTGGTAAATGCTAGATCGTCCATGGGATATAGCGCCAGAAAAGGCGTGGTAGTAGCCCCCTCGTCATCTTGAGATGACGAGGGAATGTTCACAAAGCGAAACGCGCTCTCTATGCCACTCGTCGCGACAATCTCTGTAATATGTTCTTCATCGTACCACCTCAAAAACGTCGTCTCGTCGATCATGTCTTGGCAGGCTGGTTTGATTCGAGATTGAACCCATAGTATCCCTGGACCATGTAGTGCAGAAGTCATATGGTGATATCCGTATGGCTGAGCGAGTGTCGAGCACGCGCTGGTTCTAGTAATTGAAATTAAAGAGAAGAAGGTTCCTGTTGTTGTTGCGTTGAAGTGTTCTCACGGTGTGGTAAGCTGTACGAAGTATGCGAGGGTGTGAGGGATTATGCTTCGACTTCTTCAGTCAACCAATACCACCGAGGTAACGCCTCAGATGGCAAAGCTACCCCGCTGATACAGCCATGAGTATCGTGATGAGATAGATCCGGACCTTCCTGGAGCGACAAATTATGGCAATTTCTCTTTCGCTGGCTCTGTTCTGTCATCAGATTACTATCGCCGATAAATACACCTCACTGAGCATACCCTACCGTTCAAAGGAAATTGATGAAACTTGAACATCAGCACCAATCGTGGAATTCACTGGGGGAGGCAAATCTTTCTGTAGACTGGTACATTGCAGAAGAGTCATTGTTACAACCTCTATGCACTACCAGATCCAATTTCATTTCCGAAAGATGTTTGGCACAGCGCTGTTATTTGCACCCTCTTCTCATGCTAGTGTCGTTGGACGCACCTCTCAGGCCACGGGATGCTAACGAACCACAAGGGTCTTGACCACAGTTGTGTCGATCTCATGAAGCTCCATAGGAAATTTGCAAGTCTCTGCGAAGATGCAAGGTTTTACATCTGGGTTACGCCTATTCCGTTGTGGAGGTGCGGGGCAGCGATGACCATAGATGCATTTGATATCCTGACAGCCGCTACCATTTTGGCACGGAGCCATACGTGCAACGAGGCGAAGGGTACGGATCTCTTCTTTTGTGGGCTCAAAATCGTGCACATGAGTACAACCATCATCATATGGGCATTCTGTCCGGAGGAAGTGGACATTGCACAGCTTCAACTTCTTGACGCGATCAACTTCGGTCTTGTCATAGTCCTTGCACGGAGGGTCAATGCGTTGACCGGAGCGGTTCCGTGCGATGACTTCCTCGCGACTCGCAGGTTGATAGGCAGGGGAGGTAGGGAGCGGCGGAGCGGGGGCAGCTGCTTTGGCCGCCCAGCTGGTTGATACAATGTTGTGTGGTTTGAAAGACAGAAACCCGTCCGAGGCTACTGTTGAGGTCGAAGGCGTTCGTGGGAGATTGGATGGCATTGCCTTGCCGGGTACAGGACTGTCCATGAGCTGAGAAATCTGATCCGAGGCTGGTAACTGAGCGGGAACACTTGATAGCATGTTGAAACTGGCGGGGCTTGAAGGTGAACAGTTAACAACTGTGCCAGGAATGGCGGATCCTCGGAGAACAATCTTGTTGTCGCGGAACAGATCGGGAAACCTTTTTGTGCTATACGGTAAAGAGAGCAACTCCTTCTCAAACGGTACACCCTCGAGAAGAACCACCTTGCTCAAAAGCTCAACCTTGTCGGAGTACTCTTCCAAGGCTCGTGCGTAACCGTTATCGTGTGAGCATCCAAAAAGTACTCGACGACAATGAAAGTCTTGAGAGAAGAGCTTGAAAGATTCTTGGTGTCAAATGTCAGCAAATGGGAATGGCTTGTGGGCCTTGGCCCAACAGCAAAAGACAAAAGAACTAACTAGCACTCACCAATGATCTTCTCATCTGCACGATCTTTGCCTGGTCCGACGTCTACAAAGTCGAAAAATGTCTTGCCCCGAGTAAAACCACGCACGAACTCTTCGAATTGGCCAAATTTTTGCACCGTACCGGTCCGCACAAGCACGTCTCCTAGACCGCGTACGTTGGCATAGACGCGACAAACAATACGTGCGGATAAAGGTATATCGTTGGTTTCATTCTCGATGTACGCCTGGACAGCGGCGTACAGCTGGAATGCGGCTCGACGGCCACCGGCCTCACCGTCGCGGAGGAATTCGTCCCGGAAGATCATCCCGTCGCCGTCAATGAGGATCATAATGAAGGGATTTTCGGCCTGTCATGTTAGCGTATGCTTCTCATAGGCAGGGAAGCCGTACCATGGCTCGCTGCATGTTCTTCATCCATTGCTCATAGCGCAGCTTCTCCTCTTGCCACCCGACGGCCCAGTCACGTTCGCGATGAAGCTCCGACACCAGGACCTGGTGCTGCTGGTGAAGGTACTCATAGCGCGTCATCAGCTCCTGCAACCCGGTTAGCGACAGTGCCGCACTTCAGGCACTCGAGATGCGTGCATTCATGAACTTTGTCTTTTCTTGGCCAAAAAGCAGGAACTGCTCGTAGCGTTTGCTGAGAAATGCGAGGTCGGAGTCTCTGGAGATAATTGCTGGGGTTGCAGGTGTAGCTGGATGGCTCTGGCCGAGACCGTGGAGATACGGGGAAGACGACATGGGTGTCTGAATGACGGAAGGATCAGGTAGAGGTAATGACTGGGATGGCAATGGGTGCGCTCCCAGAGAGACCTGGGTTATTCAACGTGGTCGGGATTAGGGCAGATGAATGAGAGGAAGAAGGAAGGAAGGAAGGAAGGAAGGAGGTTAGAACTCAGGCAGGAAGGAGGGAAAAGGGAAAGCGCATGTGAGAGACGCCAGGTTCCAGCGCTTTTGGGGAGGCTAGCCAAGGCAAATGCAAGTGAAGGTGAGGGCTACCTAGGTATCAAATCATGAATGGTGCAACCGCAGAGCCAAATGCACTGCATGCTACCGGCGGGTGCGCGAGCTCGCCATGGGGCGGTGAAGACGACTGTGTGCAACATGAGCAAACAGCGGGCAAGCTTCACTGCGTGGGCGACGGCGCGTCCCCGTTTCCTCTCTTCTGTCTTCCCCTCTCTCTTTTTTGTACTCACCTCTAGCTCTAGTCTCTGGAGCAGAGGGTGAAGATGTGGGCGTAGCTTGGCGTTGGGTGCTGATTGGTGCAGGGGCTCGCTTCAGTGCCTAGGTATGTAGGTACCGGTACCATACCTAGGTACTGTATCACATAGCTCGAGATGATGCAGCGGCACGCAGTACTTGCGTTGTCGCTGCTGTGAATTGCGCGATGCGTTCATGCATCCTACTACGATGCGCCTAACACTCTGTGTGTAGACATGTTGGAGTTGGACCGCTGCATATCATGCTTTGGGTTGAGGGTGCAGGTAGAGTGGCAGGGTCCGCGCACGCGGGTGCCCAGGTGCGGATTACCTCATCTCAACTACGGTGGCCGCCAAGCGCTGCGCCCGGACGTCAGAGACATCCATGGATGGAAGCCACGTTCGTACTCTACTTCACTGCTCTACCTCGTCTCGTCTACGTACTGTGTAGAAGCTGCCCACCAACTCTCTCCTTCTCTCCCCTTCCTCTTCTGCCCGTCGCTGCATCTCATCATGGTCGCCGTCTCCGTCTCCGCTCTGCTTCTGCTCTCTCTGCGCGCCCTCACCGTCCTCGGCGCCGAAAAGGTACTTGCGATTGCGCCCATCCTTCCCCGCACATGACATCAGTCCGCTAACGACATGGCGCTCCAGGTCGAGCAGGTCGCTGCGCTCAACGAGGAGCCGCAGACGCCCAACCTGAACGTCGCCGTCTCAGTGTCGTTCCCACAGTCAGAGATCTTTGGCGTCAAGCTCGTCAACGGCCATGCCACCGAGGCGAGGCTTTCTTTCATCAACAAGGAGCCTACGCCCATTGGCGTCTCTGTCGTGGGTGGCTCACTCATCCAAGAGGTGGGCGGCCAGTCCCGGATTGTGCGCAACCTCACCGCGCAGAAGTTCTCCATCTCCATCCCTGCAGGCGCCGAGGAAACGGTTCCCTACACCTTTAGCACCGAGCTGCACCCCCAGGATCTACGTCTGCAGCTCATCACGGTGCTGAAGGACAGCAAGAACGCTCTCTATACTGTTCCCGTGTACAACGAGACTGTCAGCATTGTGGAGGCGCCAACCAGCTTCTTCGACCCTCAAATGTCAGTATATTCCTACGGTGCTGTCGCGAGGCTTGTTCATGTCCCGTCCTTTCTTCCATGCCCCTCAACAGTTCCTGTTTCTGCGCATACTAACGTATTCAGTCTCTTCCTGTACCTCGTCCTTCTTGGCGCTTTCGCTGGTACGGCCTACTTTGTCTACAACACTTGGATCTCGACCTTCTTTCCCCAGAAGAAGGGTCGCGGCAAGGGTGGCGAGCGTGCAAAGAGGTCTTCTGCTGGTACCAAGAAGGTTGAGCCTGCTGACCAGATCGCTGTCGTTGGTGCTGATGGTCCCGCCGTTACCTCTGGTGCGAAGGCGTACGATGAGAGCTGGATCCCGGCCTCGCATCTCCAGCGCCCCGAGGCCAAGCGCGTTCGCAGTGGAACCCCCAAGACCAAGTCCAAGGCCTAAACACTCGCCTTGCGCCAACTGGACGAAAGGATTCGGAATCTGTATTACTATCTCCAGGGCCTAGATGCCACGGCGTGGTATCTTATCTAAGCAAGATGTTTGGGGCTTGTGATTGACCAAAGCGGCCAAATGATCAATACGACCAGGCGGCTTTGTAGTGGTAGAAAAAAATCCAAGCATGGGCCTCGATGCACAAATCAATGTAGCACACAAAAGCTATGCCAGGATTAAGAGAGCTAGTACATGACCATCAACATTACATTACCCCTTCTGCAATTCAGCACTCATTGACCATCCAAGCCGAACACCAAGCTGCAGATTCTACTCCTTTGCCCACGTCTCGAACTCCTCGTCCAGATGCACTTTCAATGCCGCAAACTTGTTCTTGAAGTTCTTTCCGCACCGCCAACACTTCATATCCCAGTTCGGCCAGTCTCCCGGGTGAAAGCGCTCACTCCCCTTCCTCAACGGGAACTCGTCAAGCCGAACTAGAAAACTGGAGTTGAAGCTTAGGTAATGCTTCTTATGCTTGAGACATGGAGAGTGCATGTCTCGGCTGAAAATGTGAATGTGCAAGTGGCTCATCGAGGGATGCGTATGAACTCCAGTGACTATGTCTGAGAGCCAGTGGCGACCTGCAGGCAGAGCAACCGTCTCAGTTGTCGATGGCGGAGGGATTGGCGAGCTCATGAGTTCCTCCAAGGCTGCTTGGTATGGCGTATCTGATACGCTGAGATGTCCATACTGGCGGCGAAGCTCCAAGGCTGCGAGCTTTTTCAAACGAGCAACACGCTTCTCGACTTCAAGGCGAAAGTTTGCATCCGTGGATAGAATATGTAGAGGGTGCGCCTTGTGATACTCTATTTTTCGTGGGATCAGAAGGAGATGTACGCTACAGAGGGTCAACCCGATGCCAGGTACATGTACTCAATTGTCTATGTCCATTACCTTGCCTTTGGGAATTTATCGTTAATCACGACAAAGTCGTCATCGTATTCGACGACTCTCCCCTCTGGATTTGCCTCTGGATGATCAATGTAGGCTCCCAGTCCATCGCGTGGGTCCAGCTTTCTGAAAGCTGGTTTGGCCTCACGAAGCCCGGAAGGCGTGTCAGACGCAGCGAGGGGCTTTGCTTTCTTCGATCTGGACATCAGTTCTGTGACTGTACGGTCAACAATATGAATGCATGGCTGTATTCTTCAAGAAGCTCAGAAGTACTTTTGACATACATGCATTCGGGCGTTTAGGGGCCAAGACAGGGGCATTTGATGATGGTCGACCCGATGTGTTGTTGCTGGCCACTTCCTCGGCCGTCATGGCACCCTGAGCACGTCCTGAGGCCCCATGGTCCGCTTGGGAGGACATTGGTGGCGTGCGTTTTGATCTTGTTCCGTATGACGCTCTACTCAGTCCCGGCCATCGGACGGCCTGCATCGATTTTTTGCAGGTGGACATGAACCTTGGTCAACGTGAGGAACTTGAGGAACGTGACGGACAGGGGTCCACGGCTGGTAGGCTGACAGACCAATCATGACGCAACGCATCCCGCAACGCCAAGCGACACTTTCGAAGCTCGGTATCCTGCGAAACACCATTTCGACGGACTCGGCTTGCGCGATGGCTGCCTCACGTGTCACGCTTCTTATCGCAGGAGACTACAGATCCGACTATCCGCTGCCGACCCCACCGCACGGCTGAAACAGTCTGGTCTGCGAGCACCTTTGCTCGCCCACAAATACTGTTTGTCGAACCACACAACTGCTCGCCCCTCTCTCCGAATACACCTTGATGGAGAATCGGGCGCTCTGCACTCTCGTATCTTCGCAGCCCCCACACGATGCCAAAAAATGCTCACCCGCCGCGAGGAAAGTCTACCAAGAAGACAGTTGCTCCCGAAGACGACACCAGCTTCATTGTGTTCGGCGATGGCAAACCCAAGAAAAAGAGAGGCGACGCCTCCCAGGCGGGCGATGCAGCCCAGAGTGACGCCAAAGGAAAGAGCAAGGTCTTCGCGGGTGAATCCGAAGATGCGCCAAAGAGGCCAGACACCCGGACCTTGATTGGCGGGGCGTCCTGGACGGGAAAGCTGCCAGTCAACCTGCTGCAGGAGCATTTCCAGAAGCAACACTGGAGCAAGCCAGACTACCGAATCGTGAGTTACCTGGCACGGCGGAGAGGAAGCCCTTCTGTGCGTTTCTGACATTGAGCAGCGCAAAGACGGGGACCGGCATTTCGCCTACGCCGTGGTCATCTCCAAGCTGAACCAAAAGACACGGGAAACAACGACACTGCCGCCCATTAAAATACCTGCGGAGCTCGAAGAACAGGCCCATCAGGCTACTGCCGTGGAAGCTCGCAACTTCGCCGCTGCCTACACTCTCTTCCGCGTTGCCAGCGCGAAGAATCTGCACATGACTTTGCCGCCCACATACAGAGATCTGTGGAAAGGAGAGTTCACAGACCTCAAGAAACGGGACGAGCAGGACGGCAAAGGGTGGATGTACGAAGCCGACCCCTTTTTTGGCTTCGCTGAGCGCGAGAAAGCCCGGGAAGCCGCGACGAAGGCACGAGAGAAGAGGCAGAAGCAGCAGCAAGAATCTCAGAAGGCGCACAATTTGCAGCCGGGAGCAACAATGCCGAGTGCACAAGGCTCAACGTCAGGGAGGGACGTGATGAAGGGCTGGGAGCGCGTTCCCAAGATTGAGCTTGGTAAAAAGACACGCAAGGAGGCCGAACGCCTCATTCGTCGGGACGCCATATGGAATCCACATGCCTTTCAGATTGACCCGACGAGGCGACGGGCGCTTTTGCAAGAAGTCACTGATCTCGGGTTCCGTGAAAGCCATGTCGAGGAAGCTGCCAATATTTGCAAAGACCGGCAGGAGATTATCGACTGGCTGCTTATCCATGTTCCTGAGGACGACTTACCCTCCTGGAGTTTGCCTGATGGCTACGTCGCTGGAATTAGCATGGCTAGTTCGAATCTCAAAAGAGAAGGTGCTGTGAATCGTCTTGCTGCTGCAGGATACTCCGTTGACCTATGTGAGGAGGCGTTCGACAGGCACAATGGTGATGAGAGGAAAGCTGCAGCTTTTCTCCAATCACGTCTTCTCCGTCCGGACGATGACGATGATGCCATTGAAAAAGAGTTAGCTTATCTCAGCACCACAGAGAATGTACAGGAGGATCCAGAAGACGACCAGTGGGATGTTGAAATGTCATCGCTGGAAGCCATCTACGGTGACTTGTTCACCCGATTATCTGTTACGACTTGTCGTATTCAACTCGACGTCAAGCACCAAGGAAAGCGCCTGGTTTTGCAGGTCACGAAACCATTTGGGCCATACCCGACTGTTGTGCCTTTGATCACTTTTGAGGCTACGATTCCCGCTTACATCCGGTTGAGTATCATTCGTCAAGCACTTCTCCATGCTGAGGCTGATTACTTGGGAATGCCCATGGTATATGACATTGTCGATTGGCTACAACAGAACGCGGGCGAAATTTTCAGAAACCCAGGTAGATTGTCTGATGTGTCCGCTGGACTTTCCGCTGCGGATCATTCAGTAGAACAACAAAATGACAGAAGAGAAAGAAAGGGGAGACCACGAAGACATATAGATTGGACAGCAGGAACAGTTGCCAATCAAACAGTTCTTGCAGACTGGCTGGCCAAGCAGAGCAGACCTGCGCTTCAGAAGATGATGAGTGTTCGACGATCTCTTCCGGCTTGGAGGTTGCGTGAGGACATAGTTCGAACTGTCAACAACTGCCAGGTCACAATCATATCGGGTGAGACTGGTTCAGGAAAGTCAACACAGTCTGTTCAGTTCGTCTTGGATGACCTGATACAGCGTGGACTTGGTGCGGTTGCAAACATCATTTGTACTCAGCCCAGACGTATATCCGCCCTTGGTCTCGCTGATCGGGTTGCTGATGAACGCTGCTCGCAAGTGGGAGACGAGATTGGGTATATCATCCGTGGAGAATCAAAGCAAAAACTTGGGACCACGAAGATCACGTTTGTAACGACCGGCGTCCTTCTTCGGCGACTCCAGACCTCTGGCGGCAACGAGGAAGACGTCGTCGCCTCACTTGCTGACGTTAGTCATGTCGTCGTCGATGAAGTTCACGAACGCGGGTTGGACACCGATTTCGCCCTAGTGTTGTTACGCCAGGTTCTGCGGCGACGAAAAGACCTGAAGGTTATTCTCATGAGTGCCACTCTTGACGCTAAGGTCTTCGAGACATACTTCAACGATGTGGGTCCAGTTGGACGTGTCGAAATCGAAGGTCGAACTCACCCTGTTATGGACTATTACATCGACGATGTTGTGCACTTCACTGGCTTCAGAGGCCATGCGACTGGTGATAGTGAACACGACACTGCAGACAGGTCAATATCTTCCAGCCTTCGAAGCATTGGATTTGGTATTAATTACGACTTGATTGCAGAGACAGTCCGTCACATCGATCGACAACTCGGCGCCAAAGACGGTGCTATTCTCATCTTCCTTCCTGGCACAATGGAAATCGATCGCACACTCAGAGTGTTAATTCCGTTCGCTAACATACATGCCCTGCCACTACATGCATCACTTTTGCCGATAGATCAGAAGCGTGTCTTCCCTCCACCGCCACAAGGCAAGCGAAAGGTCATAGCAGCTACCAATGTTGCAGAGACTTCGATAACGATCGAAGATGTAGTTGCAGTTATTGATACCGGCCGCGTCAAGGAGACGAGCTACGATGCTCAACTTAACGTTGTCCGTTTAGCTGAGACGTGGGCGTCCAGGGCGGCCTGTAAGCAACGTCGAGGCCGTGCGGGTCGTGTACGACCGGGAGATTGCTACAAGCTCTATACTCGAACCGCCGAGGACAAAATGTTGGAGCGACCTGAGCCAGAGATTAGACGGGTGCCCCTTGAACAAATGTGTTTGAACATCAAAGCTATGGGTATACAGGATGTCTCCGGTTTTCTGGCATCAGCACTCACGCCACCTGAAAGCACAGCAGTCGAGGGTGCCATCAGACTACTCTCACAAATGGGTGCGATCACCGACAATGAGCTCACGGCTCTCGGACGACATATGTCCATGATCCCAGCAGACTTGCGACTTAGCAAGCTCCTGGTGTATGGTGCGACCTTCGGTTGTCTAGAAGCTGCACTCACTATCGCATCGGTTTTGACTGCTCGCAGCCCATTTGTAGCGCCCAGAGAACGAGACCAAGCAACTCGAGACGAGTTTGATCAACTCCGCGCATCCTTCTCGAATAACCAAGGCGACTTGCTCGTTGATCTACGTGCATACGAACAATGGTCTGTTTCTCGCAGCAAGGGGTTATCTGCACGCGATATACGCTCCTGGTGCCAGGACAACAGATTAAACCCCAACACTATGTTAGACATCGCATCGAACCGATCGCAATACCTCTCCACTCTTAAAGAGATTTCCTTCATCCCCAGTAGCTACAGTTCAAACAACGCCTCCTCGCATGACATGTACAACAAACACAATTCCAACGACGCTCTTCTCCGCGCACTCATTGCAGCGTCATTCAACCCGCAGATCGCACGTATTCAGCTTCCGGACAAGAAATTCGCCGCAGGCATTGCTGGAGCGGTTGAACTCGATCCTGAAGCCAGAATGATCAAGTACTTCAACCATGAGAACGGGCGCGTCTTCGTACATCCATCATCAACGCTCTTCTCTTCCCAGACATTTTCATCAAACGCTACTTTTGTAGCTTACTTTAACAAGATGATGACATCAAAGGTCTTCATACGGGATATCACACCATTCAATGCATATAGTCTCCTTATGTTTGGGGGCCAGATACAAGTCGATACCTTGGGCCGCGGGCTAGTAGTTGACGAATGGATCAGATTAAGAGGTTGGGCAAGGATTGGGGTTTTGGTCAGCAGGTTGAGGGCCATGTTAGACAAAGTGTTGGATGGTATGGTGAAGGACCCTGGCAAGGGAATGAGTCAGCGCGAGAGGGAGGTGGTTGATGTTGTGAGGAGATTGGTGGAGAGGGACGGCCTAGACGCTTAGTTGAATGTTGTACGTATGACCAAGGACTTGATCCTAGACTACTGCTATTCATTCCAAGAAACTGGTCTTCACTTTATCGAATCGATCTACCATTTAGCTCATTAGACCATGAACCTGCTCACTACTAAGTTTCGCCTTGGCAGGCGGCCTCTTTTCAGCATTCTTCTTCATACTGGGCGCAGCTGAGGTCCTGTCTGATCGTGTCTGGCTTGCAGTCCCAAAGTCACCTCTCCGACTCTCCATGGCAGCCTCGTGTTCAATACTCTTGACAGCCCTCGTAATCGCAAGACTGTATCCCCCGATCCAGTCACCCCAACTCTGCTTATCTTCCGAATTGCCTTCGCCCACACAAATATCCCTACCCATCGCCCCCCCACTTTCTGCTCGCGTAGATGAAGATCCAGACGCAGAGTGTCTTGCAGTGGTGGTGGCGGTGGTGGTCTTGGATGAAGAAGAGGCGGCACTTTGCTCCGCCCTCAACGCAGCAGCAGCTCTCCGCTGTTCCAAGAACGTCTTCGCCACATTCTGTGCAGCACTCACACCACTCTTGATGTTCTTTACGTCATCCATGGAGACATTTGTCGGGATGGGGATGCGATAGCTGCCAGACAATGTGACTTGCTTGTTGCCCTGCATCATTGTCCGTTCGCCGCTATCACGAGGTATTTCCTCAATGTCATTTTGGTCTGAATCTTGCGATGCCGTGCGGTGGGGGTATGAACGGTAGGGGTAAGAGTCTAGATCTTGACGTGCGACTTCTAGCTCTCCTTCTAGACGTACAAGTTCCTCGTCTGCCTCTTCTTCTTTTACTTCATTCCTGCGGTTCGCAGCCTGATCTTTGCTCATTCCTGGCAGTGTGTTTAAAGTGGGGGCCTGTGTCAACGACGATACTTTACGGCCTTTGCCACGGCGGCGAGGTGATCGCGAGGACTGTGGCCGGGTAGATGTGTTACTGTAGAGTTCTTCGACTTTGGCCTCGAGGCCTCTCACACGAGATTTTAAGGCATCAAGCTCGGCGGCTGGGTCTTGAGTTGTGTCGGCGGGGACGGATGAGATACTCGCAGTGTCTGATGTTGGATCCAACGGGCCATTTTTTTTTAATTTTCGAGGTTTTCGGCGAGGTTTCGGGTCAGAAGTTGATCGTTCTGAAACGAGTTTTGCGAGCGCCGCCGTGCCTGCAGGACTAGGAGCAGTAGAAACAAGACTTTTCTTGACTGATTCTTTGCCAGCCCCTACCCCCTCTGACACTCCAGCTCCTGCTTTCCCTGGCTTTTGCGCATCAACTGTAGTCTTCGTTTTCAGGGGCTTTGCTATTGGAGTTGCTGCTTTTGTAGGACTTGATACTGGATTGGTGGCCATCGTTCCCAGAAAGAGTCTACGTAGAAAAAAGCTTACAATATGTTGACTTTCATCTACGTATTTGAGCCAGTCTGCAAGGCCACAATTGAATACCGGATATGTATCATGTGGAGTTTCAAACAATGGATCCTGCTGAACGCGTGAAGAGAAGTACGGTACAGACAGCAAAGAAGGATTGTATCTCGATCAGAGCAGGATATTGAAGTAGGACAAGTCCTGGGCACAACTGACGTAGGAGTGGCGCATCCGCAGGGATCATGCGATCCACATCCTGGTCGTTCAGGCGATCAACGTCAACCCGTCTTAGTGTCTGAAGCCTGCTGGCATGGTGGGCTGCCTGCACAGATTCAGATTGTTAGTAGTAGTAAGGTTCACGCGTGAAACCCACGACATTGTAGAGCGGACCATGTCAGCAAGTAGCAGTGTTAACATCCACGAAAGTGCTTCTAGTTCTCAATAAAATGGGCAGCTGGAGTCTACTTCCGAGGTAAGTATCATGAAGGTTTCACACGAGCCAATAGGCTGCGACTTGTCTACATGCAAACGGATAATATTCGAGGGGTGACGTTCGAAAAGATGGCATGGTCCGTATTCTAAAAATGCAACGGGGACCAATACTTTTGGAGGACGAGGGACGTCAAGATACAAGTGCAAACTTAGGGTTAAGGAAAGCTCGTGATGCGTCCAGTCGTGGTAGAGTCTACATGGTCATCGAAACATTGGACGAAGCACACTGTAGAGCCATGATGCGGCAATACTCGATGCAGCCTGGAAAGCAGCTGTTTGTGTACATAAAAGACACAAACAAGAAAGCCCACAAGAAGGACGCCATCACGCCGTGAAATGCGCGACGCTACTTTGGCCAGAAACAAAACAGGCATGAGGCCTCAGAGCCAGATCTGGCCATTGGAAACGTCCATCTAAGACGCGATAGCACGAGCTGGGGCGCCACCACCTCCACGGCGGTTGTTGCTCTTCGTGTTCTTAACAGGCTTGGTAACGGTACTCCAGCCATCATCATCAAGAGTCTCAGTCGTGGTGCCAGCAGGTGCGGCGGGAGTGTTAGACTTTCGCCTCCACGAACCGTCGGGCTTTGTTGGGTCGCGAACAACTTCTTGCGGCTTCACGGCTTTGTCATCGACAATCTCGCCTTCCGCGTCCTCATCCTGGCCTGCGGAGTTGCCCTCGTCGCCCGCTCGCTGAAGAATTTCAAACGTGGCGCGGGGCTTCTCCTCGCTACCGTCTTCCTTCTTCTCGGTGCTAGGTGTTGCCGGAGCCGAGTCTTTTGATGCCGCCTTTTCAGCCGCATCCTTTGCCTTCTTCTCTTCCCGGGCCTTGTCGTCAGCCTCCTTCTTTTGACGTATAGCAAGCTGTCTCTTCTCCTCAATCTCCTTTTCACGAGTGGCAGTGTCAATAGGACGAGCAGCGCCAAATGGGTTGGGCTTGTCTGATGGAGTTGCGTCCTGAGCGGGCTGTGCCTCGGAGACGGTTCGCTTTGCGAGGTTCAGCCTCGGGCGACCAGCTGGCGCGGCGGCTTGGGGCGCGGGAGATGAGGGAGTGCTGGCGTCGGGTGTGGCTGTGGGGGAAGGTGCATCGGGACGCATCTTGGTACGCCACTGATTGTCGAGCTCTGGGGCAGTGGGCTGCCTGTCGTGTTGCGGCCTCTCGCTCGGCTGGAACTCGCGGCGTGGTCCACGGGACCCTGCGTCTCCTTGACCCTCGCCCCACGCAGGAGATTGCCTGCGCTCAGGGCGGGCTGCTCCTCCTTCAAAGGTCCTTGGTCTGCCTCCTTCTCGAGGGGGGCCTCCGGCAGTTGCGCTGGGGGACAAAGGTCCTTTACGCTCCCAGTTACCGAAATCTCGCTCCTTGCCATCGCCAGCGAAAGGGGGAGGGCGTCTGCGCTCGCCTCGCTCGCTTCCAGCATCGGATCCGCCCTCAAAGCCACGATCGCGGCCAGATCCAAAACCGCCACGTTCAGAGGTGCGACGCTGGCCTGGGAGGTCGGGAAGTGGTCCCTTGCGGGTCCAGTCGGTGATTTCCCTGGCCTCGACACGGTCTTTGGCTGTTGCTGTGTTAGCCAGCAAGCAGGTCGCAGGCTGCTGCAATACGTACGGGGCTCAGCAACGCTGACGCGAACATTCCTGCCCTGGAACTGAGCACCAGACAGGTCGAGGGCTTTTTTCAAACCCTCGACGCTGCCAAACTCGACGTACCCAAAGCCCTTGGGCTTGCGGTCCAGCTTGTCCTCGACAATGCGCACATTAGTGACCTCGCAGCCACTGAAGAAGTCGTTGACGTCGCCCTCGGTAGCGTCGAAAGATAGGTTGCCCAAGTGGGCTGTGTACGGGGGCTTCGAAGGGAGCGGGAGCTCCTCGCGGACAGCGAATCCACGGTCGGCTGGCAGTTTTGTCAGTCAGCGATCGAGTCTAGCAAGCAATAGTATATGCATCGGGGACAAGGTGGTCGTACCAAAGCTGGCGCCGCGATCAGCACCAAAGCCGCCGCCTGAGCTATAGGAAGGCCTGTCGCCGCCGTAGCCAGCGCGAGCACCGGCTCCTACGAGTGAGTGAGTGAGTGACTGGGTGGTCAAATCATGCGTGGGCGGGGTGGGGCAGAGTTGGCGTACCGGCTGCACCTGCAGTCCAGAGTCAGCATGGCAAAGGCAGCGGGCCCAGGGCGCCGTAGACAAGCAACAAGAAGCCACGTACCTGGCATTGGGGCGTCCTCCATCTCGTCGGCCCATGATCCCAGCGCTGCTGTGGGTTAGTCGTCTGCGCGCGGACAGCGAACGGGTGGGGGCGTACACTGGTCGCCTAGGAAGTCTCCCAGGGACATCTTCTGCTGCTCCTTCTTCTTGGGCGCTGCGGGTCTCAAAGTCAGCCATTGCGTCCTCGTCGTGGGCGGCGGCGCCGCGGTGCGTGGCGGGGCAGGAAAAAAAGGCGGCGGGCGGGTGCCGCCTGCAGTGTGCGGTGCGCACACTGCCCAGAAACAACATCAGAGGGCGGGCCTACCCATGATTGCGGTGTGCAGTCGACGCGCAAGAGCCTGTCTGCGCGCGGGGGGTGGTGGGGGATGGTGTGGTGTGGTGTTGGGCGGCCGGGGCGTGAGGGTGCAAGTGTCGTGTGGGCCGTGGTGCGAGGGCAGAGAGGAGAGGGCGTGGCGGAAGTCTCCTCTGGTGCGTCGAGTCCTCTTTCCCGTTGCCGAAATCCAGTCGCAACGCTGTGCGTCCGGCGGGCTCTCGCTTATGTCAGCACAGCCCCGACGACCACCGTCCACCATCCACCGTCCACCATCCACCATCCACCATCCACCATCGTTGTTGTAATCATCATCGACAAGCATCATCGGCAGTCATCCCACGCACCGCACTCGCACGCTGCACAGGTGCATCTGCGACATATCATGCCGGCGCCATGACACCGCCACACAACCCCAGCCTCCTCACGCATCCCTGGGATGTCGCGCGGCCAGCACTGGTCGTCGGTGCAGTTTCTGGTACGTGTAGACAAGGAAGACTCAAGCCATATGCCCCCACTATATCTGCTCTCGCCCTTCTACCATGGGCCCTGATGATCCTTGTTGCATCACCCTCACAAGTGTACTCTCGTTCGACCATCTGGCGTAAGAGGCTAAGCTGCAACACATCACAAAGCCTCGTCACCAAGCACAACACCATTGAAGACCATCTCCCCCAACACATACCTGACTTCCATAGCTGTCCCCGGTCTCACCATTGGCGCTTTATACGGAACCCTGCGCACCAAAACCCCCGTGCTTTTCTCCCTAGTCTCTGGTGCACAATGGTCCATTATCGGTACCACCTTTTGGGGTGCGCGCACCTCCATCCTTAATTCGACCGGCCTGTCCAACTGGTGGAAATCCACTCGGGCTGTCCCATCTCAGCTTAGCGATGACTACACTCACACCCAAGACGACAAAATACGAGCCTCGGCAATTGCCGGTGCTTTCACAGGCTCCAGTCTGGGCCTCCTCTTCCGGGGTCCTCGCAATGTCATCCCAGGCACCATCATGTTCACCCTGTTCGGATGGGCAGGACAGCATGGCTACAACTATCTGGACGCCAGGAACTCTACTGAAATCAAGCAAAACGCCGAGCTGAAAGCCAAGGGCGAGGACAGGCCCAAGGAGTCGCTGATGCACAGGTTCGCAAAGAGCAAATGGAGTCCTATGACCGTGTTGAGCGATGAAGAGTACGAAAGGTTGATGCAGGAGAAGATGCTCTACTTCGAGGCACAGATTGCCGTCATCGACGACAGGATTGCCGAGTTCCGTAAGCAAGCGGCAGATGCGACGAGGCAGGAGGCACGAACAGCATCACAAACACCTACCACAGATGAGAAATAAATCGTAGTTTTAATCGAGCATTCAAATGCTCTGCTACCAGACAGTGTAAGGTACAATCCATGACCGTGTACTCTCTATTTCCCTCTTCAATCATTCCTTCACCTTCCGAGCACATCCTAGTGACTATCGAGCCTGGTGCATGTTTTTCCATCATGCTGGCTTTTTGTACAAGCTTCACTTTCGGTCGGCGAGACCAAACTATAAGCCTTACCGTCGATAGCCCTCTATCCCTACGTCTTTCACTTCTCCATGTCTCCCTCCAACTACCCTAGAATGATTGATGTATCTTATAATTGAACTTACGGCATCCTATTACTTTTGCTGATGGATCTGTTAAACAGGAGCCTTCGTTGCGCCCACATTGAACAATCAACCAGAGCCTACACTTCGCACAAGCTTGATTCTAGCCCAATCTTGCCAGAAACCCTGGCGACGCGAGATCGAAATCGCAAACACTCCAGCAGCAAGCAGCCTTGTCTGCAAACGCCAGCACCACCACACTAGCACCAACGACCAAATCCGCACTCATATCTGTATCTACCTATATGTTCAGAAGATTTACCTGTACTTCTATCAAACCACGCACTAGCAGTTGGCCGAGAGGTCAAGGACTAACATCTGTTACGATATTTGTAGGAGTGTTATGACCTTCCAGACCGATCAGCTCCTAGGGCGTCAGTTCGATTCTCAACCGAAACCCGTCTCCCAACAATCAGCATAATTGGTGGTATCGCCAGGTTACAGGTCGCCCACCCCTCGCGGGGTGGGCGCTTTTTTTGCATTCTTTGCGCCCTTGGAATCTAGCAGTGAAGGAGAGGATAGGATGTTGATCAACCAAGCGACGCTAATTAGTCCTGTGGGACATGATCGGGAGCAGTAAATTGTGTATTTAAGCACTGTGAATCTCGATACATTCGCAAATATTGTAGTTCACATCTACCTGCATGCTACGCATATGCTATCAACCCCACACCTCCCTCCTGTCACGATTGCATCACATGGTCATACCCTATCCTGGTGCTCCACGGAAGACACTCCCTCCACGCCACTATCCACATGCCTACTCAGTTCATCCTCTAAAGCTACATGCTCCTCCACATCCTCATGTGTTGCCTCAACATCCCTCTCCGTTGCCGTGGATGACGAATCTCCCTCTGTCACATGCAAGCGCTGTATACCAGAAGAGCGGCTCTTGTTCGATCTGACACTCGCGTCGGATCCTCTCTTGTTAGTCGCACTGCCACCAATGCTCGCTGTTTCGCAGTCACCATTTGAACCTCCACTGTCATCAATTCCACGATACCCCACGCCCGCCCTCCTCCCAAACATAGCCATACCCAACAACCCACCCATCCTTTTCTCCGGCCTACTCTTCTTCCATCCTGCCACAGAAGTCGGTCTCCCCTTGCCGCCCGCGAGCCAGAACAATGTCGGTGGGAGTTTGTCTTCGACTGAGAACGTGGATGGAGTTGGTGAACCTGCACCACCTCTCAGGACATGGATGTTTCGTGCAATGTTCGGCTGTATCGGTGAAATCTCGCGACTGCGAGCATCTATAGGCCGGATATCATAGCTATCCCGCGTTAAGCCAACCGGTAAGCGTATCATCTCACGGCTGGCTCTATGTCTGTTAGCCAGACGACTGGACGAGATGGTGCGAGGAGGCGGCAGCAGTGCATCAACCCTCGCCATCTGCGAGGTATTGCTACCAAAACATGACCCAAGTAACACCCATCTACACAAGCTGAAGCCACAGCTTTTGTGTTCTTGCTCAGAAGCACCCCCCCTCAGTCTCAAGACTCCGTCTCTGCAACCGCCCTTGAGCTCAGGGCCAATGGTCTGGCTATCTTGCGTTTCGGCTCTTTCTACCGCCTCACTCTCCGAAGACTGCGCACAACATCGCGCGGATTGCGTGTCGCTCTCACCCTCTTCTTCCATTATGCGCCCACGGCGGTGCCCGTTACCAACATCCCAGATATCAGCGTCATTGTTGAAACTCTCAATTATCAAAACACTACTCCTCATCCTACGTCCCGACGCCGGTCCCACCCTCTCCGTACTCTCCGTACTCTCCGTTCCCCGCCTCGCTCTTCCATGCCCAAGATACACCGTCTCTGAATAATCCAGCTCTATTCCCTCATCGTGTGCGTGTGTATATATAGACGTACGACTACGACTGTGATCGAGACGGTAAGTGTGTTCTCGTTCATCACAAGTCTGACGCAATGGACTAGGTGAGCCAGCGCGCAAGGCATTGATATGTGGGCCGACCTCGCGCTTGTGGACGTACGGGTAGTCTTGTGACTTGGAAAGGACGGGGAGGTGGTGGAGTGCTGGACTCTCTGGTTTGGCATGTTCAACGCCGCGAGCGGTACTACTATGGAGGGTTTTAAGAAAAGACGATGCGGAGACGGCGGCGTACTTGGAGAAGTGATGTTCACCCTCCGTAGGTGGATAAAGAGCATCCGCTACACCTGTGTTCGTTCTTACTCGCGCTTGAGATAACGACACTCCCTGAATGTTATCGCTGCATCTCCCCTCAGCATGGATGCACGCCTCTTTATCACCCATAGTTACTGCTGTGCCGACGTTATGCGATAGTTTATTCTGTCGTCCGAGCCTTGAGCTTCTTCTCTGCCTGACCCCAGTCTCCTCCCCCCGCCTTCTTCCTCCCAGATGCGAATTTGCACTTCCAGACCTGCACCCACTACACGGTCGACCTGATGTCCATGTCAAAGACGTAGTGCGCATACTACTCAGATGTCTCAACCCACACACAGTACATTCTGGTCGGATACTGGGGAATGAATGATACAGGTTCGAATCGTACGGACATGGTTCCTCTGGATTTGGTTCCGAGAGTAGAGGGATCGTGGGCGGGGGAGGCGCACGAGGAGAGCGGGGTGCTGGTGCGTGGACTTGGGTAACAAGGCGATTTGTGCGCGATCTGTTGATGATAGCAGGTGCGGTCTGAGGACGGGTGGGTGGAAGGTTTTTGTTTGAGACTCTGCGAGGGATGATGGCTAGCCTGATGGTGGAGATGCCAGAGGATATTCGTTGCAAGATGGTTTGGGGGCGCTGGGACAGGGCGTTTTGCGCATCTAAGATTGGATGTGACTGTCTTTTGTGATCGCGACTGACCATTGTCAATCAGTTGAATGGTTGGGATAGAAACCGGCCATATAACTACACAAAATCTCATAGAGCGACCGTAGTCAAAAATTCAGCACCTTAGTAATGTTCGGGGTTCGATATTCAGAAGACGAGAGCCTGTACCCTGACACATCCACTTCCGAAGGTCTTGCGATCGAGATATGATGTATGAGGTGCATGTGAAGAGTAACAGCAGCCATGACGTGGACGTGGTAGATCAAACGGCGAGCGATGAATTGATGATGCTGCGGCTCAAACGTCGTAAATCCTAGGATCATAATAGAGTAAAACGGCGTTATCAATGTACCACTTCACGAGTTGTTACCCGTGAAGATCAAAGACACGTGGCCGGATGATAGAATCTCGAGCTGTGACTTATGGTTATTGGCGGCATCGACTTTTATGGGATCAACTTGTCACTGACGTGCGGCTTCAGCCAACTTGGCGTCTAGAGTGGTCATGAGATGTCAGAAGTAGTGACCATTATGGTCTTCTTGGTTGTGTGTCATATTCTTATCTTGTTGTGATATGATAATGCGGTAGTCAGCTTCTGTAACACGGCTCCTTGGAAACAGAGGCAACAGACAGACATCCCACGATGGCCTTCCGGAAAACCTGAGTTCGTCTTTCCGGAGACTCTTCAGCCGGTGCCAGACTTTGTTTGGGCTTCTGCGTCGCCAGTACAGCTGTCGTCCTTCCACATGACACTGGCCAAACCCGCAAATCGACGATGGTCAAGGCAGCCTTCGCATTTCAGAAGCGGTCTATTGTCTTTAAATCAAGTAGCTCAGCCTCTCTTGGTCTCGTATATGGTCTCGTTAAGACTTGAAAATACGAGGTGTGCTACCAGCTCATATTCGCGGTGGAGAGTATGTCTTCCGGACATCGGTGAGGGCGGGTGTCGTGAATGGGGGATGCAGAGCCCCATGCATATATCAGAGTAGGCTGCTGGCGACGGTGAGTTTAATGATCATCGAGAACAAGTGTCGCGCAGTACACTCATCAATGAACATAATCTCGTAGCCGCGTTTTCCATATCTTGTCACCGTTGCGTAGCAAACAGGTCGCAGGATGTTGCGACTACCAAGCTGCAACTCATCCGCTCGCCGATGCTGGGTTCCTGTTCTCCCTCCTCAAATCGTTGATGACCATGTACCTCGCTGCACCGATCCAGCCCCATCGAAACCATCTCATCTGACTCTCGTGAGCCGTTGTCATGGCTCGTTGTGCCGTCCTATACCCCTTGGGTGAAGATACAAACAGGAGTGGTGTTGGGAAGTCCCCCAATTGTTTCTTCTTGAGAATGGCGCCGATGATTGTTGCCGGTGCATCTAAGACACCAATGTATTTTCTGAATATAGATGTCGTGGTCAGGGTGTATAGTTTGATAGGACACTCCCAGCCACTATGCCGATGCATGAGTGCTTTGAGAAATGTGTGCGCGCCCTCATGGAGCGACTTGTGGTTGGGATGGGCGGAGATGCCGTAGGCGTCGAAGGTAATAATGGTGTCGATTGTGGTTTGTGGAGGCTCTTTGGGGGAAACGGAGGACATTTTGGGGGCGAAGGCCGTGGTGAGGAGGTTGGAGATTAGACGGGGGTGCCAGGTTACCGTCATGGAATCGGGGAAGTTGCTGGATCGTCTTAGAATAAAAACGGGTGTGTAGAAGAGGGATCAAGTACCGATCTTCAATTACAAGCATATCGTCTTTGCTGGCTATGCCGAGCTGTAGTCCGCTTTTGAGTAGTTCTTTTTTGCGTGTCTCGCCGAGCCCATCTGCATCGCCTGGGCCATGGTGTTAGCTGCACGGAGATGCTGCACGTTCATGCTGCTTCTGCTGCTGCTTCTGCTTCCATGCGACAAGGAGAATCACGCACCACTACTCAGACATAGGATTTTGACATGATTGCCAAGCTCTGGACGCGTCAATGCAAGCAAAGTGGGCGCGAAGAACATGGCCTCGTCGTCGGGATGCGCAATGAGCAGGAGAATGCGCCTGTTGCGAAGTGTGGGGAACGAGGCCGCCAGGGTGCTGGTGTACGTCCAAGAGGCGAAAAGAACGAGGGGCAATACGGCCCAGGCAACCCAATCCATTGCGCGGGCTATTCGGTAGACGCGTAGCGGATGCACAGGCGATCGCTAACTGCAGTCATTCCTGTTCTGTGTGTGGATTCGGACGAGGTTGAGGTCGATGCAGGGGCAGCGTCCCGTCGGAGTCGGACAGTCGGACAGTCGGACCCTCGTCATGCGGACCCAGCATCCCAGCTTGACTTGTGTACTCGGGTGCGCACACTGCACCCTGCACTGCACAGTAGATACTGTACCTAGGTAGCTCCAGAGCGGCCCGGATCCTGGGCTTCTTACCACCACCACTCCCGCGGCGCCGAAATCCACCACCACAATGGCCGCAGGCAACCGTAAAGAGCGCCGCGCCAATGCCAGTGCCAACGCCAGTCAGGCCTCCTCCTCGTCCACCACCACCGCCTCAAAGACGTCAGGCCGTGGCTTCCAGCCCACCACCCAAATCGACCAAGACGGCGTGGAAATGATCCTCAAGCACCCGGACTACTCTGGCCCAAAGGGCAAGACCCTGTTCCAGCTGGCCGAGGAACGACAGCAGGAACTAGACAGGGAGAAGTTGGGGGGCTGGAATCTCGGTGCATCTATCCAGCCTACAGCCGGCACTACAAGCGATGCTGCCATCGGGCCCGCGGGAGACGCGCTCCTCTACTGCACTTCAATGGCTGCGCTACACCTCACACTCGACGTCATCGTGTACAGTCAGTACCGCGAAGAAATACTCTGGGGGGAGATAACACGGCGGGCAGCTGCAGCAACACCTATCTTCATGCTGCTCGTCTACCTCACACATGTCAACTTCTCATACCGATTTCCCACTCTACGTGACGTGTCGTTCTTCGCTGGATCTGTCATGGCTGGCTGCTACCTGGTGTACTCTGCCAACAAGCACGGTTACTTTTACGTGATGAAGGCGGCACCCCCCGTAGGGACGCTCTGGATATGGAGCGTGGTGGAGATGAGTCTTCCATTCGCGGCGATGAATGCCGTTGCTGTGTTGGGATATATATGGTGGAACGGATATGAGCTCTTTTAGATGGCGGCGGTAACAAAACTGCCACAAACATGACAAGAAGTCGTAGCTCACAGCTTCGACTTGACCCAAGATTGTACCACTGTCTGACTGCCCGTGCCAGAGTCGCCCTGGTATCCCAATATACGCTCTACAATCATCTCCTCATGGCAGGCCTTGGGGGTGACAACTGTTTCCACGCGTCCACCACTTCCTCCAAAGCCCCTTGTGAACTTGGCAGCAAACGCCTCGATGCCATCCTTCAAAATCTCGTGGTCGCCGGCCCAAATGAGCACTTCATCTACAACCTGGTGTCTACAGGCTCTGGCTACGCCCGCGGCAATGCCTAGGCGGCTGACATGCTCGTCCGCCATGACGACGGGGCAGACGACGGTGTGCGGTGGTGTGTATTGTAGTCGTACGGCAGGTTGTGGGGCGTGAAGGGAACGTGGCGGCAGTCCCAGAGGGAACCACAGTTGCAGACTACTAACCACCACCAAGCCGAAGCCATGGTCGCGATGAAGCAGCAGTGGGGAGCGGCCCGGCACCGAGGCTACTGTACCGAGTATGTACTGTGGTATGTACCACAGTACACAGTATGTGCGTCCCTAGGTATGGCCGTCCCCGCACTGTCCCAGGATGATGTTCGCTTGGGTGCCGTAGTGGTACAGTGCCTAGGTAGGCACTGCACTGCATGCCGTTAGCCCGACCACCCCGAGGGCATTCACCAGCCCAGCCCAGCCAGCTTCATGACTCGGCCGGCCATTTGCCTTGAGCAGGCCTGAGTCGCACTCTTGCACCCGCCCGCCCTGCCCGCCCTGCCAGCCCTGCCAGCCCTGCCAGCCGCCCTCCAGCCAGCACATGGCGTCGCCCGACGAGGCAGACACGCCCACCGACGGGGCCCACGACCACGGCGACCACGGCGACCACGGCGACCATGGTGACGGCCATGGCGGCGACGGCCAGCCCAGCAGCAAGAAGCGGCGCACCCAGCCCAACGCGCGCGGCGTCGCCAACCTCACGCCCGAGCAGCTCGCCCGCAAGCGCGCAAACGACCGCGAGGCCCAGCGCGCCATCCGCGAGCGCACCAAGAACCAGATCGACCGCCTGAACCAGCGCATCCGCGAGCTCGAGAGCCAGCAGCCCTACCACGACCTGCAGCTGGTCCTGCGCGACAAGGAGGCCGTGCAGGCCGAGAATGCCGACATCAGGAAGCGCCTCGAGAGCGTCATGGCCATGCTGCAGCCCATGGTGCGCCCTGCCGCTGGGCTCAACGGTACGTCGTCGACCTGGAGCTGCTTTCACCGCAGCTGCAGCAGCCACACTCACACCCCCGACTGCGCAGAACTGGCCGCCGCCGCCGAACGCTCGCCGCTCCCCATCCATCCCCGCGACCACCACAGCACCCACCACCGCAACGCCCCCGGGGTGGCCCCTCGCCACTCCGTCGTAGACGCCCGCCAGTACCATGCCACCCTCCACGACATGGCTGCGGCCTCGTCGTCCACCAACGGCACCCACTCCCCCAGCGGCATCGAACCCGCCCGTCCCTGGCTCTTCCCCGGCGATGCGCCCACGAGCCATCTGCGCCGCTACTCCAACGACAGCGCCGGCCCGCCCTACGACCCGCCCCGCGCCCCCCTCATGCAGGCAGACATGCCCTTCGACGAGCGGCTCGGCGTCGACTTCCTCCTCGACAACGGCCAGCGACGAGCCGTAGACCCCAACCTCCCTCCCCCACAGCAGGCCCCGCCCGGCAACGTCAGCAGCAGTGGCCACGCCCAATATGCTCCCGACATGGTCGCCCACCTGACCCTTCCGCGCAACCTGCCCGCAACCTGCCCCCTCGACGTCATCCTCCTCGAGTTCCTGCAGGACCGGCAGAACCGTGCAGCAGAAGGCGTGTCCACCAAGACGCTCGTTGGCCCACACTACCCCAACTTCACCTCCCTGGTCTTCCCCGACCGAGTGGTAGAAGCCCATCCCCTTTCCAAACTCTTCACCGATATCCTGCGGACCTTTCCCGACATCTGCGGAGTTCCTGAACAGGTCGCCATCGTCTTCATCATGTACCTAGTCATGCGCTGGCAAATCGAACCTACGCAGGAAAATTACGATCGCTTGCCTCATTGGGTGACACCACGCCCATCGCAGCTCTTCACCAGCCATCCTGCATGGTGTGACCACCTCCCCTGGCCCCGCCTCCGCGACAAGATGATTGCCCAGCACCCCTTTATCCAGTTCGAGCAGTTCTTTATACCCTATACGACGACCGTGAGTCTGAATTGGCCGTACGAACCAAGAGACTGTCTACTTCCCGCTTCAAAAATTAGCACGGCGTCCTTGTCAGCAACGTCGTCGATGCCATCGGCCCCCTCGCCATACACCACACACGTCAGTGCTGCGTCACCTGCTGAAGCCGCCACACCACAAACCCAAGTCGGCACACCAGGAACAGGGGTAGGGACATCAACAATCGGCGCTCAGTTGCCCAAAGAAGATGATGCTTGGCTCATTAACCCAGCATTTGAGAGCCACCTCCGCGATCTGAACAACTGGAGCCTGGGGCCCAGTTTCATAGCCATGTATCCACAATTCACTGGCGCAGTTAAGATCAAACATGGACGTTGAATTAAACTGCACACGCAGGTGGTATAGAGGGATCATGTATATGGTACTGTTAGTATATCTCACTTTCCTTTGGGTGTATGGGTGTACGGGTACGGGGGGGAAGAATATGGGGGCTATAGGGGCCATGATTGTATCAACATGTGAGTCTGAGTGCTTTTTTTTTGATATCATCGATCGTACTGGTATGGAAAGGACTAAAACAAGCTATATGCGCCTCATGGGGCGTACCTTTAGCTTCTGGGATCAAGTGTTTCTAGGCTCAAGCATCGGCCTCAGGAGAGGAAAACGTAATCATATAATATGTTCTGCGCGTACTTTAATGTAAAACACACTATATATTGAGCCTGTTGAAGGGATATGTAAGTCCAAGTGCAGACTGGCTCCGTGCGCTTTCCCACTTAGGCTGGCTAAGTGAAGAAGGCAACAGATTAGCAAAGACCTTCTTGAGCAAGGGTGAGGCTATGCCCAGGTGGTTTTCTGAAGGTGGCGCACCCGGTCTGCCTTGCCATGCGATGGTGTGGCAGTGCTTGTTCCTCCACCACATTCTACGAGATCACCAGTAGAGAATCAATGTTTCGAAGCGTAGTTCTTGATCGGTCAATGTTCAGCAATGTTCCGGCCGGGGGTTCGATAAGCGATTTCAAAGCGAGGGGTTTATTTCGTCTTGCAGTGTCCGCCTGCGCGATGTCATGGTGCTTGTGGTAATGCGCGGGCTATGTCATCCTTAAGAGTTTGGTGCGTCTTGGGCAGTGCTATCGACCTGAGTACTACCAGCAAGCGATGGCTCCTTCGCAGTATCTCCGCTTATAGAACTGGCCACGTTCACCCTTGCTAATGCAATCACTGCTTCCTCGCCTGGCTCTTCGTGGGGTGAAATCAGCACAGGATCCTCACTCCGCTCTTGGATTTCAGCGTGGACACTGTGGATGAGTCTCTCTATCGCTGTGATCAGGTTTATAGAGTCGACTTCAGAGTTTGACAATGTGTCTGGATCTTGCATCGCTGCAAGATAGCCCTCTGTGTTGGTCAGTGACCACTCCTTTTTAGGGGTATGGAACGTTAGCTTGCCATCCATGTCTTCTACCGTAATGGTAACCCAGGCTCCAATATGGAGGGCTCCGGTCCAAACACAGTCTACGTCTGCAGTGACTAGACCATGGTCGCCAGAGCTGTTGGATAAGAACAGAGGCAGGGTGGTGACGAGGACGCCGTCCGCTGGGTGCGCACCATGAAAAGGCTCGTGGTCAACAAGTTCATCTTGGCTCGATAAGTTCATGCTGCAAGATGACTGCTAGTGAGAAATTCGAGATTCGAGAATGCACACGCGGGTGAAGAAGCCAGCTTCATCCAGGAAGTGAGGCGCGCAGTCTTATATACATAGCTTCCACGTGTGTACCATTACATGTGTCGCCAGGGGTGGATAACAAGGTGCTAGCTGAATCCAGATACTGTGAAGATCCCGACATATATGCTACAAGCTCGTGGGAAGGTTATCTGCAGCCACCCGAGACGGAACAGAGAGACCGCAGCTTCGGTGACAAGGGAACAGAGGGAGATGGCGTTGCCGTAGACTTGGCGGGAAGCTGCATGTCTCCCATGCAATGACAAGTCATGATTTGTGCAGAAATACTTTGTGATACTCGACAGAGTGGATACATCAGGAGCGCGTGAAGGTCCCAGGGTTCGGAATGAGAGAATTTGCAAAGCCCTTACCGTTCACATCTTGTAGTGGACCCATGTACCCCGTCAAAAGTTCTGAGGTTATCCATTACACAAGCCGGCCCGTCACCGCGTGTAGATGTCGGGACAAATGTTGGTCAGCCCTAGGCCCGAGGCCTCCCGATGGTCTGCTATGCGAATCGGATGTGCGAGTTACATCCTGTACGGTATTCTAATGATGTTTCTCAGCCTGTCGGCTTGACTTTCGTCAGCTCCAGTCGTAAGTACATAGGTATGCATGATACAAGCACAGTGGCCAAGCAGCCGGCTCCCCGTCTGCACTAGATTACGCACACGCACCGCAGTGTCACCTCGTGTGCACCCTGATACCATACAGACAGAGGCCCACAGGCCTGGTTGCAGAACCGAGCTCCAGATTGTCTGAAATCAAGCGATTCTTACGGCTGATTAATAGTCTATGACTGTGGTTACAAGACAGCGATCAAGGCTTCGAAAATCCTGAGGCAGGTGCTTGCGAAGCTGCTGGCACAGCGGGCGCGTTTGCGAACACCGATTGCGTTGAGCGGGCTACGTACATGTAACCAGGCAGAAATACCACCTACAAGCTGATGGCGTCCATGCTCTTTTGTTGATAACTTATCCAGCCATAGGGCTGGTACAATTCAAGACCAACGACACGAATGCAGGCTCGGTTTGACGCGACTCGTGGCAGCACCCGTGGACAGGAGCAACATGCACAGATGTCCCAACCAGGCAGGGCGGGAGGGTGGCCCACCTCCCCGCTGCAAGTCTTGCGTCCAATGCCTGTTGTTGCAACAGTGATTGCTGCTGGTGCTCAGACGGCTGAGTGAGGGGTGAGGGGTTACTCGGCCTGATCATACTGTACCTTGCGTCCTCGGGAGCCTCTGGCACCAGCACAGCCCCGCCGCTCATTTCCCTTTCGAGGCCCGGATCGGTACTGCAAGATGTCATGATACCTTCCTTCGCGACGTCCAGGTCAACGGCAAAGACACGCCTCGTGGATGACGTGCCACGGGCTGTTGTGGCGCACAAACGACGCCTTGGAATGATATAATGCGCCGTCTTGGCTGGCCGTCTTAGTTTCGCTTTTCGTGCTGAGACCGGTCAAGAGATTGCGGCACGTATGAGCACCTACACTGAGCGATTAACGGTGGCTTGGTTTGCCCTGCTCTAGAGTCAACAATTTCTCGATCTTGTCGCATGCTGTTTCGAGGGCGTCTGCATATTTCAGGAGCAGCTCTGCGCGCTCCAGGAACTTCGTAGAGGGGCTTGCCAGTTGCTGGGTCAATGGAGTGAAATGTCGCAGGTGTTGGAACAGGCCCGTTGTCTTATGACGTTGCCTAGATGGAGCGTAACATCGAGCGCGGGCGTCGTGTCTGTGTCAAGGAACACAACTGCTGTTCACATAGACTTTCCTCTTCAATTTGACTAGCTGCAAAGTCAAGGGGTAGATCTGATGGAGACATGGTTGGTCGTCTTGCCTACAGTATGTCTCAGGACATGCGTACTTAGTACAATGGAAGCAGGGCTGCTGCCTCATGGTAGGTATCCGATAGGATGTGGGGGCAAGTAGCCCACCAACCCTGAGGGCTTGTTCGCAGACTGCCGCATACCTATGGTATGTACCTTGGCAACCCCCCTGGACTTCATGTTGGCCTCCACCAGACACCACCTACTGTATACTATGTACGTTATATGCGTTTTCTAAATCCTTGCAAACTGTCGCGAGGGGATGCGCTTCTCCGCCTGAGGCACATGATGCCCCGCCTTTCTCCGCCAAGCGCAATGAAACAGCACGCGAAACCCACCCTCTACAGGTGGACTTCGCGCTAACCCAGCTCTGCTATGAGATCACCCATTGACCAGCCACAATATCTGTTCGGTCGGTTTCAAACAAGCAATGTGTCTAACCACGCAAGCACTCTGGAGCTGTGCGCCGGCCCTCAAACAAGCCTTAGCAAGCCAAAGGTCGAACGCCAAGAGACAGTTGTCACTGTTGCTGAAACTGGTGCCTCGATGCCTGCAGGATACAGCCGTATACGCTTATAAGATGGTAGTCCAGCAAGAATCGATGATGAATGGAACCAGATTACCTTCTCAAAATGCCATTCATCAAGGGAGCGACAACACTTGGCCATACGTTCAGGTAAGTTCCGAATGCACAGTTGGGTACACCGAGCTTAACGACTGACCAGGGGCAGGAACTTTGACCAGACTATCATCACAGTCAAGGTCGGCGGCAAGGACTATCCAGAATCGTTCAGCTGTCATCGCGAGCTTCTCAAGCGATGCTCATCGTACTTCAGTCAATGCCTAGAGCAAAGGAACGAATCACCTTACAACAACTCCAACACCACACTCGAGCTTGATGACACCAGTCCCGACGTTTTCGATGCTTTCATGCTCTGGCTTTACACGGGCTTCATTCCGCATCACCTCATTGAAGGCGGCAAAGAGGTGCACCCCCCAACACATGCCATCAACCTCAGCAACGGCGACAGCACAACTTCAACTGAACAACCTGATGGCGATGACGTCGATACAGCCTCATGGGGTATTGCTCTTGAGACTGACGATACAGTAATAGACACGAAGGGTAGCGGAGAGACAGCCACTAGCCCTGTACAGGCCAGCGCGGAGAAGGTGCCCGGGGACAGCGAAAGCGAAAAGGCTGTCATAACACCGCCAGCCCGAAATCCAGCGGAAAAGCCTGAGATTCCTAAAGAGACTCTGTGCCCGTGTTGCTCAAGACCTTACAAATGGCGTGGCCTAGAAGGATTCCTTGAGCGCCGTTTCATATCCCTATACGTCTTTGCGCATCGATATGCCATTCCCAAATTACGTCGCGCCGTACTCCTTGCGTGGCAGAACAACGATGAGATCCTTCAAGTCATGCCTGACCACAGCAACGTCATTGCAGCCTACGAAAACCTCCCTCCAGATGCACCGCTTTGCAGGTACTTCCTTGACATGTACTCAGTGTATTGGAATCCGGATCGCGACGATGAACGCACGATAGCACTACGAAGTCAGCTTCCACAGGCCTTTCTGTTCGAGTTGGTGACGATGCTAGCTCGAGGAGAGAGACCAAAGATGGAAAAGGAGTGGTGTGAATTCCACGAACATGAGAGCGAAGAAGAGAAGAAGGCATGCTTAGACGAACTTGCTAAGGATCCTGTCGCGAGCAAAGCGCTCAGACGAATCAAAGATAGCAAGGGTTGGAAGGGATTGGTGTTGAAGAAGGGCAAACGGTGAACGGAGTAATTGACTAGCCTGTGAGGCACCTCATCGCCTTCCGCATTGCATGGCTTGTGACTTAGGCAAGTTACGTCCATCAATGCCACACAAGGTCTACCGCCAGGACCTGTCATCGCTTGCGTGACACGAGACGAAACTATCACTCGATTACCATGGACTTGGATATCCGGCTCGCAGTCGTACCAGGACACTAGAATGGGTATGGCATCATTAAATTATGTACATTTAAGCCCCTTGATGATTGCCCTCCGGTCAGCCCTTTTCAAACAACTAATCCTCACTGTGAAGTGGGGTGCTGATTGAATTGTTGATATAGATGCCGGTGCTCCGTCGTGCTTGGTGCTCCCGAAGTAACGACACTGGCTAGTAATTCGACTCCACTCAACAATGCTTCTTCTTTTATAGTGAGATGACCCTGCCGACCAACACTCAATCTTCCTGCATAAGGATGTGCAGATCGCATAATCACGTTAGATCACGGACGTACACCACAAGCAGTATGTAGGTACGGCAGCCTCGTCCGATTCTAGAACAGACAGTGTGGCCATTCTATTACAGACCGATACTGCGCTATACTGAAGCCTCTTGTCCTACCTCGATGTTTGAGGCAGGTAAAAAGTACGAACAACGCAGAAACGAATACCATCTCTAGGAGTGACTGTCTTAATGCTATGGTTGGTCCGACTACTGCGCATGGTCACTGGTATCTTCTTTGGCCCTTCTCTCCTCCACGCGCGGCTTGAACCGGTCAGTCTTTTCATCGTCCCAGTGAGGTCGAGGATCAAATGAGAACTGTAAAATCTCTGGGCGCTTGTAATGGCCCGCGCCATCATTCCAGACCTTCACCGCACCTAGTTGCGCAAAGTCAATCTCACCCTGCACAAGCTTCTCAACACCGCCCGTATGCGGTTCTGCAATATACGAACAGAAGGGATGTAGGATTGATGACCAGCCACCACCTGGTTTTATCAGATCCTGTGGTCCAAGGTTCTCTTGCATCCAGTCGAGGCACAATTGATCGACATAGTCGGAGGCGGTGATAACAAAGACCTGCGCAGTCAACGCGTGAGTCTTCATGAGTGCTTCGATTTGTGCATTGGCGACATCCTCGAAGCCTGCCATTGTCGATAGGGCAGGCCACGCTCCAGCATGGATATGTTGGTTCTGTGTCAGAAGCGCTTGACGAGCACCATTCATAGTATGTTCCCAGCAAGCAAGACCACCAAGATTATAGCCAATCGACAACGGCCAGTTGCGAAGAGTGCTTCCATTTCCCTGCGCCCAGACTAAACGCTCAACGAACGTTGGCTGTAGCTTCCGATGTACTCCCAGGATGGTTCCGTCGCTGTCAATGATGACTTGGGAATTGAAAAGCGTGTGGCCGTTCGCGATACGCTCCGAGATGCCCAAGTTGATGGCGACACCAGTCCGGCGACATGCATCTTGAATGGCACTGACGTCCTCGCCGTTGGGCTCGACTACAACACTTTCCTCAATGTACTTGGCTAGGGCACCAACTTGTTTGAGCGGAGGATAACACTCGGTCCAATACTGTTACACGTTCAGTACCCTGTTCTGCGGATGTAGGTAGGCAACTGTCGCGCCGGCAAGTCAAGCGAGGGACCTACAGGATAACCGGGGATAAAAGTTTCAGGAAAGACCAGGAGTCTGATCTTCTCTGAGGCAGCTTGCTCAATCAGCTGAACCGTCTTCTTGATAGTAGCAGCCTTGTCCATGTAGATGGGGGCTGCGTGCGCAGCCGCGACCTTGAACTTCGTCTCTTTGGGCGCCATGATCTCGATTTGCAACACAAGAGCGAAATCGAGACAGAATGATGGAACTTGGTTTCACAAAGACCCGGTAAGAACAACAGCAGGGGCATGGGAAGGAGGATAGGACCATTTATTGAGAGGGGCTTGATTGCTATGGCATGCCGTGGCGGCGGCACCCAAGTTAGTCCCGACGTTTGTGCCTAAGGGCCGAGCCACATCGTACAAGTCCCGTTTTTATCCCGCTTCCCCACGGCGGTATTCTGACTCGCCTTCCCACTTTCTACCTTCAAGGGTGAAAGATTGACATAATACAAGGACATGCGCCTAGCCTGGGCCGCCAGGCACATTTAACAACCACTCCGAATGCTCTCAACGTGCATTGCCATTCACCAAGGCCACCAGCCCCGCAGGCTTTCTGTACGTTCTTGACTTAACGGGAAATGATGTACCCTGTCTTGCCAGGTTCTTCACTAGATGCCTGAACTTGATTTTTTGAGTGGAACATTCGGGCCATTCTCGTGAGACGAAGAAGAGGTTGATGCACACAGTATTTGTGATTCTGATCGCTTTCTATTTGAACTTAGACGTCCCAAGTTGATGGTACTATAACGTACGTGGTACTGTCCAATTCAATCTCGAAATGGCAGTAGATTACTTCGCGAACCCGCCTCCTGGTATTGATCTCAACGAATCTCGGACTGCCAGAAACAATGCGATTGGAATCGTGCTGTTTGTGTTATCGCTGGTCTTTGTGGCCCTGCGACTCTTCACCCGTGTGCGATTCAAGCGGGAACGTTTAGGGTCGGACGATTATTTCATGTTTCTGGGGTTGGCACTCAACGCTGCCAATCTAGCCTGCTGTATAGCCGGTAATTCTCCCAATCCGCTCAAGGTACTGTCTACAAGACGACTCACTAACGCGTTGAGTCAGGCGGTTTCTATGGGCTCGGTAAACATATCTGGTCATTGGGACCATATGAGATGCAACACATCACTATTGTACCACCTCCGTCAAATCTATAATGATATGTTATCTTGCTGACCGTAACCAGATCACATTCATTTACGTTTTCATCTACACATGGAGTGTATGCGTGATAAAATTCTCTATCATCGCACTTTACCGCCGCATCTTTGGTCTGACATGGCTCGGATGGTTCTGCATTGCACTGACCAGCGCATATCTTCTCATCAACCACATAGTCCTGCCGCTGTATACACGACCGCTGCATTACTATTGGAACCAATGGTACGGAGCGAAAGGTGTTGTCCAAGTCAATGAAGCAAAGGTATGCCTGCTCTACTCTTACATTACCTTGCCGCTTATCCAAAGTCTACCATAGTTTTACCTAGGCATGGGCGTGGTCAATCTCTTTGGTGATATATGTATTCTTGCAGTGCCTGTATCGAGTGTGCTGAAACTGCAGATGGGTCGTACTCAGAAAATAGCGATTTGTCTTATGTTTTTGCTCGGTAGTTTGTAAGTCTCAACCCCCACCTTGGACGGCCGAGGAAAGAGATCTGACCGCCAAAGCGTATGTTTTGCCTCTCTATATCGAATCATTACTATTACTAGACTGGTTCGAACTACAGACATTAGCTGGGCAAAGAGCGACGTCTTTATCTGGTCATCGGTGGAGCCTTCGATCGGAATTATCAGTGGCTGTCTTCCAACACTACGTCCCCTCTTGACGCATGTTATCAAAGCAGTGACAGAAAGCCTACCATCTTCTGTACGTAAATGCTCGCAGCATACCGAGTCACAATCCCCTTCTGTCAACCCACTCGAAACTATTTCAAAGAAACGCACACGCAAGATCCAAATTCAAGACGACCTCGAGGGCACAACCATCGACAATCAGGGTGACATAATGGTAACCATCCGAAGAAGGTCGTGGATTAAGTCAATGAGACCTCACGAGCACTCGAGTAGTTGGAGGCCAGACGAAGACGAAATGTGCTTGACAACTACAACGGTGCATGGTACTGACAAAGATGGAGTAAGGGATGGTTTCGAGGAGACCATCAAGGAGGGGCATGAAGATAGAGGTATCACCATGACCACAGAGTTTGACTGGGATGAAGAGCGGAGAAGCCGTGGCACAACTAGGTAACCGAAATCACATTGCTATAACAGCAAAGTGAGGTGAGCGCAAGTTCATGTGAAGGCATATAAAACTATATGCTACAGTGAATAGTTCCTTACAAATTGACACAGTTTGATGTGTATGGGCCTGCTGAACCGCCCGTAAATACTCGAAATCTACAAGAGTTGCGACTCGGTGGCATTCAACGTACTACAAGTTTCTCAATCTGGTTTTACTTATGGACTGTCACATTCAGACCCTGTCCACGCAGTAAGAGCTAATCGAACAAGGCCGAGGTACTCATAGAATTGCCCCATCCTATGTCATTCCTGAACAATGTGTCTTTGGTCTCTCTCCTCACACCTTTTGATTACCTGGCTAGCCCAATTAATTCGGTGGATTAGAGGCTGGCTTGTTCCTCAAAATAACTGGCGCTTGGCCAGAGGTAGTATCGTTCCAGTATAGCGCATGCACACGCTTGCTAACCTGGAGCGAGTACCACAATGTCTCTAAATTTCCATCCCCTCCGATCAGAGTCGCCGTAGAGCCATATAATCGAAACCCAGATACCAACTCGTCGCTTGTAGCTGTATCGTTCTCGGAAAGGAAGCCGATGCGAGTATCATCAGATCCTGTGGCAGGAACATAGATCGTTACATTCGACCAGGACGGGGCTGTGGCTGTGACATTCGTTGCGTTTGGGGCACCTGTCCAGACTCCATTCCCGTTCGCGGTAACTATAATGCGTTAGTCTACTTCACAGTATTGATCAAAGCTGTAGTGTAAGTCTTACAGGAGACTACGGCAGCGTCGGTTGAGTTCGCTTCGTTGGGCTCGCCAATGTACGCATACCCTGCAAAGTCTCAGTACCGGATCATGGCGGGTCGATTGATACTTAAGGAATATACCATTTGCATAGAATAAAGGAAGGCCACCGAAGCTCGAACCGTATGCAAACAAGTTGAAGCTGTCTGTCGTCGATCGCCTCTTCATCCCTAGAGACAGTGCTGGTAAAGTAGCCAGGATGACCACATGCTTTGGAAACCACATGGCGATATGGTATATCTATAAGTGAGGCAGAAAGGGATCGCGATCTCTTAAACAGGGCTTATGCAAATAGATGCTTGTAGGACGCTCTGCGGATATACCTTTAGTAGCAGAACACCGAATGATATACAACGGCATTCGATTGCTCTTGAGTCAGTCTCCACGGGATCGATGATTATTACCGGCTTCTGGCTTACTCAAGTCAATGTTCGATTCGTCACCATTGGACACTCTATTTTGGACTCTCAAGGGTGATGGCAAGCCACGCTGCAACATAGGGTCCATTGCCCGTGGTCGAGTCCGGCATAGCCAAGAGATACTACCATTTTAGTCCACGCGGCTCAAGCTTTTGTGGTAGTATGTGCGTAACGTTTTCATGACGCTAGCACTGTTTGTAGAAAAGGAAACGAAACGCGTAATTGGGTATAGGGTCTTTGCGTCGCCAAGACAGCTGAGCCCCATACATCTTGAAACAATTCCTTGCAAGCGCAGGGAACCTTCCGCCAGAAAGGTATTGCCGCGTAAGGCTGTTCTGCTTGAATGCTTTTCCAGACCTGGTGCTGCTCTTTTGAGAGATTGATACTTGTTGCACCATCAAAAAAGGGTTACATTCCAAGGTCCTTCACAGGATAGTGCCTGAACAGTGTTTGGCAATTCTGACTTGCCGCGTCACCATCTTGAAGATAGCATCATGCATGAAATTAGAAGCCCGGAAGTGGTGCGAGGACGACACTGACTGACAAAGTCCCGACATTGATGGGTATTGAACAGAGTCATGTCTGCGAAACTGAATATTCACGGCCTGTATGAAGATAAGAGGAAGCGGGCTCTCTCATCTAACGATTCCTCACAAAAACAGTCAAAAATATCAAATCAAGTTTTAGCAACTCAACTATCAATCGCCCCCTGTAATTTCTTCGGCACTCCCCTCCGACATGCATAAGAACATCGTCCTAATGATTGGGGCTTTCGTAGTCAACTCGTTTGCTCATGTTTCTGCCTACCACCGCCATCAATCGTACCATAATAAGCACTTTGTGCCGAGGTCCTTATGCTCTGGAAACACGGCGAACACTCGATCTGAATGGTGCGATTACTCCATAGATACGGATTATGCTTCCGGTCAGTTCTACACAAGCATTTACTCTAGCTATCCCTAATTACCTCATAGTTGTTCCTGACACGGGAATAACCCGCGAATATTGGCTGGAACTTTCCGATGTGACCGTGGCCCCAGATGGGGTCTCTCGTTCAGCTATGGCCATTAATGGAACTATCCCAGGACCCACGCTCTTCGCTGACTGGGGTGATACTGTTGTTGTACATGTGACAAACAACCTAGTCACCTCGAAGAACGGGAGCAGCATTCACTGGCATGGCATCAGACAGAACTATACAAACGACCAGGACGGAGTCCCCTCAATTGTTCAGTGTCCGAACAGCCCCGGAAATGTCGAGACCTATACGTGGCGAGCAACGCAATATGGGAGCACGTGGTACCACTCACATTTCGCCCTCCAAGCCTGGCAAGGTATCTTTGGCGGAATCATAATCAATGGCCCAGCGACAGCAGACTATGAAGAAGACCTGGGTATGCTGTTCCTAAACGATTGGGATCATCAAGTGAGTCCTGAAACGATTCCCATAGGAAAATGATTAGGACTTATAATAATGATTCAACAGACTGTTGACGAGCTTTACATGAGCGCGCAGGCAAGCGGTCCACCAACACTTGATAACGGACTGATCAATGGGACGAATATCTACGAGGACGGGGGGTTCCGATACAACACGACCTTCACGTCTGGTACATCCTATCGTATTCGATTGGTCAACGGGGCAGTGGACACACACTTCAAGTTCATGATTGACAATCATACCATGACTGTGATCGCGTCCGATCTGGTGCCAATCCAGCCATATGACACTGCTGTTCTCGACATTGGCATGGGCCAACGTTACGACATAATAGTCACTGCAGATCAAGCTTCTGTGGCTGATAGCTTCTGGCTTCGAGCTATTCCTCAGTCAGCCTGCTCTGGTCAGTCAAAATTTGTGAGCTGATATCGTAAAGGTGCTAACTATACCTAGATAACGACAAATCCGATGACATCCGCGGCATCGTTTATTACGGAGAGGAACCGTCCACTCCTACAACTTCCGCATACGATTACGAGGATGGCTGCGACGATGAAACTGACAACCTTGTGCCACATATCACTAAGATCGTCGGATCCGATAGCAGCACCGAGGTCGAAACAGCGAGTGTAGCGTTCAATCAAGAAAGCCTCTTCCGATGGTACCTTAACAGCACTACCATGGTCGTGGACTGGGCGAATCCAACGCTCTCACAGATCATCAATGGTAATACAACATTTGAAGTCTCCAACGCAGTCATCGAGCTTTCAGATGCGAATGTCTGGATTTACGTAGTCATCGAGACCGCCATCGGAGTGCCACATCCTATCCACTACCACGGCCATGATGTTCACATTATTGCCCAGGGCTCAGGCATGTATTCATCTTCCGTCGCACTGAACTTGCAAAATCCGCCGAGGAGGGACACCGCTATGCTCCCGGCATCCGGTTATCTGGTCGTGGCATTTGAGACCGATAACCCAGGTGCTTGGTTGATGCACTGCCATATCGGTTGGCACACAAGTGAAGGTTTCGCGTTGCAATTTGTCGAACGCTATGACGAGATTGCCGGTATCACCAACGCGACTAGGTTGACCGACCAGTGCAACACCTGGACTTCATATTCGGACACCGCTAGTATTGAACAAGAAGACTCTGGTGTATGAAGGGTTTAATGACATCTGGAACAGTCTCCAGGGTCGGCGGACATTTCTCAGAGATGTGAAGACGCTGTGTCTCTTCGTTGCATTCCAGCCGTTCACGACACCGGCATTCTTACCATCTGCACATTTGTCGCTCCCAGAACCTCGCAAAGAACTTTACTATTCATCATGCATATCGACGCAAGGCTATTCAAGCCTCGTAAAAGAAAGCCTTTGCTGTATACCTTAGTGATTCATCAAGAAATTGCCCGTGAAAATACAGAACTGAGTGCATCGCGACACACCATATCGCTAGCTTTTCGCCGTTTCTGCATTTCGATTTTCGGCTCATATAGACCAATGTGCGAAATCGAGAGTATGTTGCGATGACTTGTGCAACCGATTAGTTGTAGATGATCCTGGAAAGCGGATGTGTAGCAAACCTTAAAAGCCTGAGACTTTGGGAGGAAAGTCTACGACTGGTGTGATGAGATCGCCCAAGCCTAGCAGAGCCTGATGGAACACAGACACGTCTTGCGATTCCGCTTGTCGTTGCCCGCCGGTCGGATTTCGCGCAATGTGGCATGAATGTGAAGGCGCTGCTATTGCGGTGTCGACTACGTTCTGTGGGAAATTTCAGTGGCGCTTTGTTGGCGATGGGTGACAAATTTCGTGAGTTAATGTTTAATATAGTCAGAGGTAGGGCTTTCTGTGAGCCATGTGTCGTGCTCTGGTTGACGTACAAGAGTACAAGCCCTATTCCGAAGCTGTTGGTTGGTTGAATTTTGGCAGGTTGAGTCCTGGCGGTGCAGATAGAAAGGTGTCACAGGTAACATATCGAGTCTATAAGTCATTGAAAAGTTCGGTAACAGTAACATCCAGCGCATGGAGCACCTGGTTGTGTCGGGGTTGTCGGATTTGAACACAGGGCAGTCACATCACAGGTGCAGCGTTATGGCCGCCTTGAAGGAACTGAGTGCAATTATGCAGGAAGGTGACCTCACAAACGCTGACCGCCTGTCCAACTTATACGAGTCTAAGTATCTTCAAGTTCAGAGTACAGGTTGCATCTTGGAAGTGCACTTTCGAAACTCGACTAACGTTTTTGCACTCTGGTTGATTTTGCACGCGAGGTCGCTTGCATACTGCAAGCGTTCGCCCGAGCCTGAATACACGCAAATTGTCAAGGCCGTAAGTGCGCATATATATAGGGATATGCTATTCAAGTATTCCAGAGAGCCTCATCAGACCATAGTCTTACAATCCTCACGTCCAGATCTGTTACGATAGCTGTTCTGATTTCTCAATTTTTGGGCTCATCACGATGGGGGACAGAAAACACTTTAATCTTCACAAAGACATCTCCAGCCATTTGGGCGAGGTCATCTTCGTCACCGGTGTTTTGTTCTCTATTCAAATGTTTCCTGTTTTCTCTTACTAAGGGGTTTGTTAGGCACTGCAGGGTTAGGAGCTGGCTCTGTCAAGGCATTTGCAGTCCATGATGCTGAACACATCTAGCGAAATTTCGAACGGAGAGACTATGACGCGATGAAGACTGGTGGTACGTCAGGGATTTGTTCCCCTTCCACCTTGTGCTTATCATGCTCCTGCCTCGCTATCCTCTCTCTATGCGAATAGGCTGCGGACAAGATGAGCTTGGAGAAAGAAGCCGACAAGCAAGGGAGGCGGTGCGTTAGATAGAAGATGGCAATTTGTGGAGATTCCGAACGACAAGCTGGATCCAGAATCAGCGTTGTAGGTGCTGCCCAGGTGTGAAAGCTTGGAGCCCATCACGTGTATGTGTACGATTGTTAGACTAGCCTCGCGGCAGTGTCATACATAGTGTATTGAGGTGTGCAACAATACTCCGGACACGGCAGGACCGTGGCCCGGTCCTATAGCGAGAGAGCGGAGGTTTGTCGGTGATTGCTGCTGGCGTACTGTACTGTACATGGCCAATGGCCCAACATAGGCTCCCGAGGTCGTAACCTTCGACATCACGTGAACATGTCCAGGTGTTCCAAGGGCAGTGCCTGGTACTGGTGACATGGGAAGGGTCAGCGCTAGAGCCGAGGTGGGCTAGTGCGACAGGTCCTGCATGTGCAGGCGATGCGGCAGCCCTGGAGTCGTCCACGGGTCGATGAGATTGGTGGACTTGGACCTGGCCGGCTTGGAACCAGTCGACGCCATCCATCGTGCAGATGCAACCTGGGAAGCCTCCAGGCCTGGTCGCGAGCGTCAATGCTTCCATCTTCCACGTCGCGTGTAGGGCTGCACTAGGCACGACTGGCGGCCCCGGCGCACGTGGTGTCGGCCTCGGCCCCCCGGGGCCATGTCGTGTCGCGTCCCTGCGCTAACAAGATTCTCCAGGCCAGATATCGTGGCCATCTACTGCCGGCGCCAAGCCAGCCATTGGAGGAAAAATCTACCTGTGCCGTTCGTGGCCCATGGGTATCTCCCACACAAGCTGAATGCCCCTGAAGGCGTACTTACCCACGCGCCGTGCACCGTTACGCACCCGAGAACCAGGCACGCCATAAACAAGCTTTTCAGCGCCACATCTTCGCTAATTCGAAGCTTGCCCACGTCTGTGTATGAATTCGGCTTCAAGAACAGAGGGAGAACTGACTAGAGTCACTAGACTGCTTGTGGTGGTACCACCGGCACTGCTCGTCATCTCTGCCGTCCCGATACTACTGGCTGTCAAAACAAGCTGTACCTGTTATGTTGCACAGCTAAAAGAGTGTACCAATATCCAAGTGTCGGAGCCTTCCGTTAGGAAAGAACACTGCACTACGAACGTACACTCGTACCATATGGTTCGAGTTTTGAACCTGATGTCCCTTCCCTTGAGAGCGGAACGCCTGTGGCCATATCTCATATCACCAGCCTAATCAGAACATTTTTGTCGCAGAGTCCGCCCAAGCAAGCCACCAAAGACAGACATGCGCTGATTTTGTACAGCACGCTCTGATTAGGTATACAAATCGACCCTCTGGACGCATGCCTCAGCGATATATCAATCCTTTGATAGCGCAGCATCACTGTCCGTAGGCCTTGGCCCCATTGGCTCCGAGCGGCATATTTGTCCATGTGACCATTACAGAGGAACACGGCTGTGGTACGAGCTCAGGGGCGTCAATTCGCCGAGATAGGAGCATATGTACATAGTTATTAGTACTCATGGCATCGCTTAGAGCCGTGACAATCACCCGAGCATCTGGGCCCAGCCTTACGATCTCGACCTGTCTGTGGCTATTTTGGTCTTAACGGAAAGTCCGATAGAGTGGTCGCGAAAGCTGAGACTTGCATGAGCCGATCGGCCAGAATATCCATGTGTGGGCCTCGAGTCCTGCATTGTAACTTGATAGGAGAATATCTTTGGCTCGTATAAATATGCGCGTGAAATTCTCGCGAAGCTCTGCTTTCGCTCACTCTTACATTGCCACACTCTGCAGCTTTGAAAGGTTCGTCATTCGCTATGCGCTCTTTCATCATTGCCGCCCTAGTTGGGTTGGTTGCTGGACAGAGCAGTACTTCCGTTGCGGTGGAATGTCATTCCAATCAAATGTGCGCTGATCCAGCGCTGGGTTCATCACGGGTCTCTGATGGTCCGACCCAAACGCCTTCCGCATCAAGTGCTGTGGTATCCTCCTCTCTGGTGTTGTCATCTAGTCCATTACCTTCAGCGACAACATCTGGCGCTAAGACTGCGATTACTGTCGCAACAGATGGATCTGGACAGTTTACTGCCATCAATGCGGGTATTAGTGCAGCTCAAGCTAGTGGCATTCCGACTGTCATGGTTCAATCAGGTGTATACACTGAAGCAGTTACTGTGCTGGGAACGGCTTCCGGTATGTTCAATCTTCAGACATTTGGAACATAACCCTAACCAGTCTGTCTATAGTTACTATCGTTGGTGCTACTGCGACTGCTGCTGCAGACTGGTCGCAGAATCAAGTCACTATCACGAATCCTTTGGTCCCATTCAGCGTTACCAGCTCTAACCTGAAGGGTGTTACTCTTCGAAATCTGAATCTGATTACCACGGCCACTGGTAATGCCGTTGCTGTCATGCTGAGAGGTTACAATAATGCTCTCTATGGCTGCTCCGTTGTTTCTCCTGGTGCGACCACTGTTTCCGCTGCCTATGGACTGGCCTTCATTGCCAATTCCTACATCGAAGGCTCTGACAAACTCTTTTACAACTATCCCACAATCTATTTGTACAAGTCGACGATCGTTCCTACGCAGTCGCTTGCAAGTCTGGTGTATAACAAAGGCCTTCCATCCTACAATTCCACTGTTGTGTTCGATTCTTGCACGGTCCAGCAAAAGTCGGGATACACGAACACAAACGTCTACTTGGCTGCTCCGGCCGCAGCAGGGGCTGTCACAATCTTTCGTAACACTGCCCTGGGTAGCTTAATTGCTGCTGCTGGTGTTCATCCCTCTGCTGCTACATACTCGAGTTACTATGGCGAATATCAAACGACTGGTGCAGGATCTTACGCCATGAAAGCTTCATCGCGCTCAAGCTACGACCATCTCCTCACCGCTGACACAGTGTCTCAGTTTACTATTGATAAGGTCATGAGTAACGCTTTCGCACCCTACGGCAATCCATCCCTTGGGTGGATCGACCAGAATGTGCTTGCTTCGTTGCAGGCTGCGAACGCCGTCCAGCCCATTTCTGTCTCTTCAGTGGTGTCAGTTGCGTCATCGGCTTCTCCTTCGGCCTTCTCGATTGTGTCTTCAATAACACCGACGGTCTCTTCTTTCCCTTCGAGCGCCTTAAGCTCTTCCAGTGCTGCCGGCTCAGCTTCATTTTCCTCAGTGTCCTTAGAGGACCCTACGGGTCGCTTTAGTGCATCTTCGACAACTACCTCGAGCAGCTCCGCGGCTCAGATTCCTTCCAGCCTATCTAGTTCTTCCATCTCTCCAAGCTTATCCGTGGCAATTGGTGCTTCGACTTTACCTGTCAGCGTCTCGGTCAACGCAACGGTTGCTTCAAGTTTCACTTCTACCGCATCTGTTATGAGTGCATCGTCTGCAAGCTCAAGCTGCTCACCCCCAGCTCCTTCTGGCACTCTGATTGTCTCGAAGACACCTGGCTCATGCGAGTATAGCAACGTCACGTCTGCTATCAGTGCTCTTCCGAACGATAAGCAGCCATACACAATCAAGATCGGGGCTGGCACGTATGTGGAGCAACTCTCGATTACCCGAAATGGCAAGGTTACGCTTATTGGTGCCACAAGTTCTGCACGTGACTACACACAGAACCAGGTCCGAATTGAAATCTCCAATGGTCGCCGTACAAACTTGGGACAGAACGAGCAGACCCCGGTTCTTTATGCGAAAAAAGCTAATGACAACTCTGGACTTGCCGTCTATAACATTGATTTTGTCAATACTTATCCACAAACGCCAGATACTGCCGCCTTGGCTGCAGACTTCTACGGAGCCAACATCGCAGCTTACGGATGCTCCTTCATTGGTTATCAGGATACACTACTCGCAAACAAGGGAACCCAGGTCTTCAGTAATTGCTATATCGAGGGAAGTGTTGACTTTGTCTGGGGATTTTCGACTGCCTACTTTCATCAGTGCATGATCGTCAGCAACACCCCTGGTGCTTGCATTGCAGCGCAGTCCAGAGCGACTGCGGACACACCTGGGGGTTATATCTTCGATTCTTGCATGGTGACCTACAGTTCGTCGTACGGCAGCTCTTACGGTCTGAGCTATCTTGGCCGCCCATACTCAGCATACTCAATCGCTGTGTATATGAATTCGTACATCGACAAGCACATCAATGATGCTGGATGGTCTGTATGGCAAAAGAGTGACCCTCGGACGTCTGGAGTTGCATTTGGAGAGTTCAACAACTCTGGGCCTGGCTCATGGCAGACCTCCACCCAGCGTGCAAGTTTTGCGACCAACTTGACCGCAACTGAAGCTGCCAAGTATGGACTTACGGCATTGATTGGCGACACTTCGTGGCTAGATATGAATGCTTACAACCAGATTCCATCGTATAGTCTGACTGGACCTTCGAGCTCGTTGTCGGGGGTATCCTCATCATCATCTATTTCCTCGTCGGCCACGTCCAGTAGCACCGCAACTGCATCTGGCCTGGCATCTACATCGAAAATCAATGCTCATCCTGAAAGTGGCACCACACCGCCTCCTGGAGCTATTATTGTGTCACACGATGGAGCTCATAATGCTTCTTTCAACACACTCACTGCCGCCCTTGCATCACTACCAAGCGACTCTACGAACCAGACCGTGTTCATGTACCCGGGCTCGTACAACGAACAGATTCCGCCTATCAATCGCCCAGGCGCCGTGAGGATCATCGGATATACTGCCGGTAGCTCTGGTCAAACATACAAGAACAATCAAGTTACTGTCAGCCATGCGCGGGGCCTTTCGGTATCGCCTCTTCCGGTTGGTCATTCAGACTCTGAGACTGCGGTTATCGCGACGGCCTCCAGCAGAATCAGTTTTTATAACATCAACCTAATCAACACTGATAATCTCGATGGCTCGGAAGCAAACTACGTAACATTGGCGGCGTCAATCTACGGTAATGATATCGCGTTCTATGGATGCTCATTCGACGGCTGGCAAGATACTCTGCTAACGGGTGCTACTGCTGGCTACCAGTACTACGAGTCCTGCTATATCGGTGGCGCGATCGACTTTATTTGGGGCTACTCCAAAGCATACTTCAAGGGCTGTACAATTGGTGCCAAACGACAATCATCTGCCATGACGGCTCAAAGCAGGCAAAGCTCCTCTGCTATCGGAGGATACATCTTCGATCAGTGTCTATTCACAGCAGCTCCTGATGCGACGGCCGATCTTACCAGAAAGGTGTATCTAGGACGTCCATATTCCCAGTATGCTCTAGTCGTCATCAAAAATTCGTACATCGATAGCACTATCAACCCGATTGGATGGAAGATCTGGTCAGCTACTGATCCGCGGACGGCTTCCATCACCTTTGCAGAGTACAACAATGTCGGTCCCTCAAACTGGGAGAACAATGCAGCCGCTCGCCAGTCCTTCGGCTATGCTACACTGCTCACTTCGGACACCTATCCGCTTGCATCCGTTATGGATTCGACCGAATGGATTGACATGACCTTCTGGAGCTCGATTATTACACCACAACCAACGACCCGCGTTGTTATTCCGCCGACCAACACGACCGTCAACGGTACGTCTGCCTTTAACAGTACAACGCCTCCTCCGGGCGCTCTTATCGTCTCAAAGACTCCCATCACTGGTCTCACTACATATCTCACCATTCAAAGTGCGCTGGATGCAGCGCCTCTCACGAGCAAGACCAATGCTACCATCTTCATCTATCCTGGTGTTTACGAGGAGCAATTGATAGTTAACAAGTCGGGACATACCATTTTCCAGGGGTTCACCAACGCGACGGACGACTATAAGCAAAACCAGGTAACGATACAGTTCAGCCGTGCTATCGATACTCAAGGTAAGTCTGGATCTAATACTGACGGGGCTACCGTATACGCAACCGGAAACTACTTCCATGCGTACAATATTAATTTTCGAAACAATTTCGGCACACAGCAGGATATGGCCTCACTCGGATTCGCTGTCAAGAGCAGCAAGTTTGCTGGCCTTTATGGGTGTCAAATCTATGGCAGCCAGGATACTCTCAGTGTCTCGGGCAATCTGTTCGCTTTCAAGACCTACATTGAGGGCAATGTCGACTTCATATATGGTTCAGGCTCTGCCTATTTCCTTGCTTCAACCATCGCCACCAATGAAGATGGTGTTAGCATCACAGCCTCCAAGCGTGCCACCAATATAACGAGCGCCGGCTTCGTGTTCGATCAATGCACGCTGCAACCTGCCGCCGGTCTCGGGCCTTTTAGCAATGTTGGCCTGGGCCGTCCATGGAACAGCTTCTCACAAGTTGCCTATGTGAGCAGCTACTTTTCTTCGATGATCACACCTGCCGGATGGAACCAGTGGAGCAAGGGTTCGCCAAACACCGATGGCGTACAGTATGGAGAGTACCATAACTATGGCCCGGGAGCAAGCATCTGCAACCGTGCTCGCTTCTCGCAACAGCTATCGGACAGCGATGTGGTTCAATACCAGTTGGGTAACTTCTTCGCCACGACCTCCTTCATCGACTTCTCGAAAGTGGACACTCAACCATTCAGCGTTGGCATTGGCTCAGCGCAGACTTGTGCTTCCGCCTCCACCTCGATTAGTGCAAGCACCACAAGATCCGCCTCCCTCAGTGTCATGTCATTGAGCTCTGCTTCGTCGAGCACTCAACGGTTGAGCAGCCTTTCGCCAAGCCGTCTCCCGATGGTAACAGTTTATACGACTACCACGCTGACAGCCAAGCTGACCACAAGCACCTTGATCTCTGCACCAGATGTTACCTCGACATCAATCCTCAAGCAAACTCTGACAATCACCGAGTCCGGCATCGATTTGATTAAGACGAGTACTCGAAAGGCCACGGCCACGGTTTCATATACGTCTCCCGATGTCTACTCGACCTTAACGTACATCACCACGGAAGTGGTCGGCCTGACTATTACTCCAGATCCCGTGTTCAAAACTAGCACGATCAAGAGAACTATTGTCGAGAGCGTTGTTACTACCAAAGCAGCAGCTACCTCCACCGTCAAATCAACGACGACTCTCACTATATTCACTACGTCAACGCCCAAGGCAGCAACTATTACTTCAACCCAGGGATCCACTGTACTTTCCACAAGTACCATCACTCCCAAGTGTCAGTCTATCACAGTCAAGACCACCACCTCATTAGAGCCGTCCAAGACCAAGACGGTTACCATTGAGCCCAAGGATTCCGTCACCGTGAGCACGGTTTCCTATAAGACAACGACCAAGAAAACCACAACCACTCTGTCCTGCATTCCCACCGCTGAAGTAAAGCATATGGTCCGCCGAGGAGCCCTAATTCCTCGTGCCGCCGCTAACATAACAACGCTCACATATACGGCAACCTTTACTACCTATGTCAAAACTTTGACAGCCACACAACCTGGCTCGACTTCCCTTACTACCTTGACATCGGTCGCAGCCACGAAGACCACATCTATAAAGGGCAGCACAATCACGTCCACTATAACTGCTGTCGTAGCTACATCTACTGACGACTTCCCGGGCTCAACTCACCTGGCCACCATCACATCGACTTCGAAGATCGACAAGACAACCACGCTCAAAGCAGTTACTAGTACGGTGCTTAGCACGATTTACACTACTAAGACTTCCTTGTCAACCGTTACAGCTGATAAAATCACAATCACCAGCCTCAATACGCAGACCAAGGATGCGACAATCGTTGCGGCGAGACCAACAATTATTGTGACGAGATCATCAGACATTACATCTACAGTTCGGAGCACACTTCCGGTCCGGACTGAGACAAAGTACCAGACAATTACCGAAGGTGGTGGTACAACGTCGCTTTTGGTCACGGCGGCCAGCAAGACTACGACGGTTGTTCAGAAAAGTACGGTTACGATTGTTGCTCTTTCCACAAAGACCTCAAAGGGAGCAGAAATTTGCACAGCCTAGCTGGACAGGGGATGAGGTTGTTTGAAGCTTTTTATTCGTTATGTACATATTGTGTAATCTTAATCGAGCTGAGGGCACTCAAATGCAGGTGCGATGGATCATGTGCTACATGGCATTCTTGCATCTCTCAATATCTCCACAAACATAACCGTCTATCGTAGAAGCTTGTAGAGATGAACGTCCGCTCGCCGGCACCGTTAAGATTAGGCTGGCTATCACTTCCATAATTCATACTCTCATGCTCCATAAAATTGGCAAGAACTTCGAATACCCACTTCTCTCCCTCACCACTCTTTATGAGCCTGATGATTCGAGCACCAGCATGCATGCAGCTGACTAAAATCAATATCGCCTCGGGTGGTGGTTCCGATCTCCACTTCTCCACACCGTGATGAGCTGGGAGTTTAGGGTTTCGATCGAGCAGCTTCAGACGCCATACGCCGCCTCCAAGGTTCGTCTCCGCGAGTACACTCCGTCGCCCGGCTTTTGATACGTGGAGAAGTCTAATGTGGTCGTCGTAACTACCGGTGATTATCAATGCGCCCTCATCATCTAGGTGAACGGGAAGAATGGCGGTCACACCCGCACCGTGGACTTTCTTATCGCTCCATGGTACACTAGTTTCCGTTCCCTCTGTGAGTTCAGCGAAGCGCAGTGTGCTATCATCACCACCGGATAAGATCCCCGAACCATCAGAGAGGAACGCCAGTGTCCAGGCTTCGAGATCATGGCGCGCAATCTCCATAGTGGATGGTGGCTCAGAGTCGTCTCCGGTATCAATGATTCCCAGATGAACTTCGTTGTTGGATAGCGTCATACCAACCATGTAAGATTCTGGGTGCCATGAAAATGCGGTGATGAGGACATCTTCAGGGAAATATTGGATAGTTTTGATGTGACTAATTGCTGGATTCCGTTCCCATGACTTGAGCTCATAGATGGCAAATGCGCCTGTGGAGGTGGCGACACCGAAGTTGGAACTGGGGACCTGGGTTAAGAAGTGGAGATCCAGGATGGCAGATGGTGTGGGGAGGGACTGGATGATGTCGCTGTTATTACGTCAAACCATTGCTCTGATGGATATTATAAGAATCATACGTACACGTTATCACCAATGACACGGACAAGTACCAGACTACCATTGCGTTTCTGGCCCTTGACGTTTTTCACATGTCCATCGTGGGGGCCGGATCCTGCAGATTCTGCCTCTTCTTGTTTCTCCAGGTTATATGTGCCGATAACGGCATACTGCGGGTTGAGAGGGAAGAACTCAATGCAGCTAGGTGGCAAGTCAAGTCTGAACGACGTGAGCGATTTGATTGAAGACATGTATGTTGGCGTACGGAGATGTGAAGTTTAATTCTGTTTGCTCGTTTCGGTTAGTGGGGGCCAGTTGGGTGAGTAATTGGAATCCCTGGGGCCCGCTAGCCCGCTTCGAGTACGTCCCCCAATGCCGCCCGATCTCTATACGAGAATTGATACACAAAGCTAATACACAAAGCGCGACAGAACCAGTGTTGTGCGGTTACCAAACTCTCGCACCTCGTTCATGTGTGTCTAGTTGAACCCTTATGTGCCTACTGACCCTGACCATGGCAGCTGCTTGCACTAACCTCATTTAGGATGTCACCTGACTGCGTGACGCCCGCTCGTACCCACCTATGTAGTTACTCATAGAGCGCGCCTTCGACGGTGGTCCATCCCGCGTCACACACACACACACACACACACACACACACACACACACACACCCTGATCGTGTTGCAGTGTTGCGACCAGCAAGCACCATGTCATCTCCAGCCGCCAGCCCAGCTGTGGATTCATCTGCGTCAGGTCATTACTCGAAGCGCAAGAGGGTCCCAATCACTTATGTTGCGGATGAGCTTGCCAGTCCTGACTCTGACTATGAGGTTGAAGCTGAGGCCGAAGCTCCACCTCCAAAGGTCAGACACAAGTGCAATTATGAAGCCGCCGCGCCACCAGACTAAGTTGATGTAGAAGTCTCAAGGTAAAGCAAAGGCAACAACTACTCCAAAGGTCTCCAAGCGCACGATATTTCCTTTCTTGCAGCTTCCTGCCGAAATACGCAACATCATCTACACGTACTCTCTCGTGGATCTACACGGAATAAAGCTCAAAGCGGTCAACGAGAAGCATCGCCACTCAACTGCGCGCATCCTCCCAGACGGCGCACATGGCGGCGCCATGCTCAGGGCAAACGAAAGGCTATCTGAACTGAGCCCTGCGCTACTGGCCGTTTGTAAGCAAATCCATTGGGAAGGACGCGATATGCTCTACGGCAACGAGTTTGTCTTCGTAGACACGCGTGCGCTATACGCCTTCCTCATCAGCCTGGGTCCTGTCGGCGCAAGGTACCTCAAGACTCTACGTGTACATCGCTGGGGCCGAACTAGCACCCTGACGGGGTACAGTCACGCTTGCTTCACTGCGCTTGTGTGCGCCGTCAACTTGATTACGTTCCAGATTGATGATCGAATCAGCGATGCCATGACCATCAGCGGCTCCGCCAAGCAGTTCTACCACGATGCGTTCCCGTGGCTCGAGGCTGTGGGATCAGCAAAACAACAAGCGAGTGCTGCAGTGGAAATTCTCAAGTTCGGCAGAGACGGTCCTGTCAGAGCGCAACCACAGGGCCCAGAACAGGCGGGCAAGGACTTCAAGGTCGAACTCACGAAGCATCTCGTTGCACAGCAGAATAAGCTTCGTGGGAATGTACCAAAGCAGAGGAGGTTGTCCCAGCACGTTGCGGTGGCTGGCGATAGCTCGTGAGTGTACATGCAACGGGTGTGAAGGCCGTTTTGATCAGGCTTGACGGGCGTTTCTGGACTTTGTTCGCTCCGCTGTTATATGGGAACTAGAGTAATGCAACCACTCAAAGGTACAGTACTTGCCCAGCTGGCGTTCAGTGGGGATGCATGTGATTGAATGCCGTGGTATACGACGGCGATTCTCCTGGGGTTCAGCAGAACAGTGCATGGCCTTGACAACCACGACGATGTACCCATGAGGCCGGGCAAGATGGCTGTCGTCGAACCGCTGGTCGAGCGATGCGGCGCGGATGTGGGCGTCCGGGCGGCAGAGATTGGCGGGGCAGGGATGGGCTTCTCTGCAGTTAAGCGACGATGGCTGCGTCATAGTCGTGCATGGGCGCGAGAGCTTCGATCAGCAATGTCGCTGCTGCTGGGGGCATGTGGACATGGTGAGCATGTCTAGAAAAGACGGCCTTGGCCGCAGCCGTGGGCGCAGCCATCGCACGTCTGCCTGACACGTCTGCATCGTGTCCCACGTACAACCGCCACGCCCCTCGTGTGTACTGCGCGCCCCGAGAGCTCCGAACGTTTCTATCCCGCATCCCAACAGCAACCCTGGAGCGCAGGCGGCAGCAGCAGCTCCGACCTGCCCGCATCGTCGCAGCGCATCCCGCGCCAGCCTTCCCACAGGTGACAGGCGATCTCGCTGCCGCCGTCGCCAGTGCCTGCGTCTTACGTGTGCGTGTGCGTGTGAGACGATGCCCGCGACACACCACCCCTTCGCATCGCCCAACGCCATCCCACCCCGCACCAGCTCCACCGGCATCCTCAACGCAAACACCCTCCAGCACCGCACAAGCGTCCTGCGCCCGCTGAGCGAGATCGACTGGCTGGGGCAGAGCAAGAAGAGCAAGACCAGCCATTCCGCCGAACCGCCGAATGCCCTGCCACCGACACTGTCCACGGGCGTCGACAGCGTAGGCATGGACAACACCACCGAGACCGCGTCGTATCCCACCCCTCTCTCCCCGCCTGCGCATCGCATGCAAGACGTGGGCGAGGGCCTGATCCATGGCAATGGCGCCGCATGGACAAACGAGAAGGAGCGCATACTGCTGGGGCCGTACGATTATCTATACGGGCACCCGGGCAAGGACATTCGCAGCCAATGCATTGCAGCCTTCAATCTTTGGCTCAAAGTGCCCCCAGAGCGACTGGACATCATCACACGCGTCGTGGGCATGCTACATACTGCAAGCTTGCTTGTTGACGATGTCGAGGACTCATCACTCCTGCGCCGCGGGATTCCAGTCGCACACTCCATCTTCGGTACCCCACAGACCATTAACTCGGCCAACTATGTCTACTTCAAGGCGCTGCAAGATCTGCTGCTTATGCAGAATCCCAAGTTGATTGAAATCTTCACGGAAGAGCTCCTGAACCTCCACCGCGGGCAGGGTATGGATCTTTACTGGCGGGATAGTCTGACTTGTCCCAGCGAAGCCGACTACCTCGAGATGGTGGGGAATAAGACGGGCGGACTCTTTAGGTTGGCAATCAAGCTGATGCAGGCTGAGAGTGCCGTGGACGTGTACGTACCATCCACCACCTAGTGCGACGAACAAAGAAGACGGCATAGTTACTAACATACAGCAGCGACTGTACACCTCTGGTATCCACCATAGGTCTCCTCTTCCAGATCCTTGACGACCACCTCAACCTCTCACCAACATCCGGCTACACAACCCTCAAGGGCCTCTGCGAAGACCTTACCGAAGGCAAATTCTCCTTCCCCGTCATCCATGCCATCCGCGCCGACCCATCCAACCAAGTCCTGACCAGCATTCTCAAGCAAAAGACTACAGACGAGGAGGTGAAGCGCTACGCGCTCAGATACATGGAGAGCAAAGGCAGTTTTGAGTACAGCAAACGCGTGTTGGAGGAACTGAGGGCGAAGACTGAAGAGCATGTGCGAGGTATGGAAGAGAGAATAGGGGAGCAAGGCAGAGAGGGAGCCGAGGCATTGAGGGCCATCCTGGGGAGACTGGTGTTGCGGTGATACCCTGTGGAGACTTGCTCTTGGGCGTAAAGCACTCCGCGTGCTCTAGCATTCTAGGGAGTTTGACGTGTTTATAATATACACATTCTGCATTTCGAACCTGTCGTCCTTCACGACGACGCGCATACAACGTAGACACACGAGTACAGCTGTGCCATAGGTGAAGCGGTTCGCACTGTCTCCCGAAAGACAGTAAGCCCACCATGCCGCAGTTACTGTGTACAGATTCACGACAGCTGGCCTCTGTACACAGTAAGATTGGAAGGCGGTGGAATCTGGATGCACACCTGGGCATGGCTCAGGGATGGAGCTAGTACCGCAGCTTGGCGCGCACGGACGGACATTTTGCCCCGGCGACACGTTGCGAGAACGAGGAGCTCAATTCATCCCCCTCTCCATCGTCCCTCTCTCTCCCGGCCTGCCTACAACCACCTCCTCCTCTACTTTCTTTCGTCTCCTTCGTCCCTGCGGACCATAGATCGCAACCATGAGCGGCCGTAAGTAGCACCCCGCCTCCAATGGCTGCTTTGCTGTGTGTGTGCTGCGCCAATGGCTCTGCTCCACTCGCGCGCGCAATTGAGCAGCGTCGCATTGCCCCCGTAGCACACACAGCACACGCGCCAGCCCTCGCACGACACCTTTTGGCTAACAATCGCTGGCAGTACGGTTCCTCGATCTGGTCAAGCCCTTTGTACCGCTGGTCCCCGAAATCCAACTGCCCGAGAGCAAGGTTCCCTTCAACAACCGCCTGGTATGGACGGGTCTCACCCTCCTGGTCTTCTTGGTCATGAGCCAGATGCCCTTGTACGGCATTGTGTCGTCTGACACCTCGGATCCGCTCTACTGGCTGCGTATGATGATGGCGAGTAACAGGGGAACACTGATGGAGCTGGGCATCACACCCATCATCACCTCCGGCATGGTCTTCCAGCTCCTCGCTGGAACCCACCTGATCGACGTCAACCTCGACCTCAAGTCCGACCGCGAGCTCTACCAGACTGCCCAAAAGCTTCTTGCTATCCTGTTGTCTTTCGGCCAGGCCGTGGTCTATGTCATCTCTGGCCTCTACGGACAGCCCTCCGACCTCGGCGCTGGTATCTGCGTTCTCCTCGTTATCCAGCTCATGATTGCCGGTCTCATCGTCATCCTCCTCGATGAACTCCTCCAGAAGGGCTACGGTCTCGGCAGCGGTATTTCGCTGTTCATTGCCACCAATATCTGCGAGTCCATCATGTGGAAGGCTTTCTCCCCCACAACCATTAACACTGGTCGTGGTCCCGAGTTTGAAGGCGCCATCATCGCCCTTGTCCATCTCCTCTTCACCTGGCCCGACAAGACTGTCGCGTTGAAGGAAGCCTTCTACCGTCAGAACCTCCCCAACGTCATGAACCTCATCTCCACGGTCATTGTCTTCGGCGCTGTCATCTATCTCCAGGGCTTCCGCGTTGAGATTCCAGTCAAGTCTGCCCGCCAGCGTGGTGTTCGCGGCTCGTACCCCGTCCGTCTATTCTACACCTCCAACATGCCCATCATGCTGCAGTCGGCTCTGTCGTCCAACGTCTTCTTGATCAGCCAGATGCTTTACAGCCGCTTCTCCGACAACCTCCTTGTCAAGCTTCTCGGAGTCTGGGAGCCCAAGGAGGGTTCCGCTCAGCTTTTCGCTACTTCTGGCATCGCTTACTACATGTTTGTCTTATCTTCTGCTTACCCATTCACCCCTGTACTAATAGCCCTTGCAGGTCTCCTCCTCTCAGCATCACCGAAGCGCTATCCGACCCACTCAAGACCGCCGTCTTCATCGTATACATGCTCGTCGCCTGCGCTGTATTCTCCAAGACCTGGATTGAAGTCTCTGGTTCCTCCCCCCGCGATGTCGCCAAACAACTCAAGGAACAAGGCCTCGTCATGGCCGGTCACCGCGAGGAGTCGATGTACAAGGAACTCAAGCGCGTTATTCCCACTGCGGCCGCTTTCGGTGGTGCTTGCATTGGTGCGCTCTCGGTCGGCAGCGATCTCCTTGGTGCGCTTGGTAGCGGTACTGGTATTCTTTTGGCTGTTACAATTATCTATGGATACTTTGAGATTGCGGCAAAGGAAGGCGATATGGCGGGGCTGAAGGGTATGGTTATGGGATAGATTGGCCCTGGAAGGTCTCTGTGCACATGACGCCTAGTCTTTCAGCTTGATGCATAATAGATCAAGGGATTTTTTTGGGGATTCTGGATGGTCATGAATACATGGGGCGGGCGTGCCCCAAAAGCAAGTAACTATTGTATATTAGGAGAAGGAATTGCAAGAAAATAGTAAAAGCATTTTTTAGCGTCATGTCTGGTGTCTAATGCCAGTCCTGGTCAGGTATCGGTGAGGCTTGCTTTCGCCGCACTGTTCTATCCAGGTTTGGACTAAGGAAAGTTGAAATTGCGCTCCAGCATACGTACTGGGTGCTCCATTTGATATGGCCCTCGATATAGAGCAATCGCCCACATTCACAGTCGATGATTCAGGCTTGTTCTCAGCGGGCGTAGCGTACACAAGAAGTCATTCGACCCTTACAGTTTCGAGTACCTGCACCCGACATGGAAGTTCTACACCATCTACGTTGTAAGTCTTGCTTCTATTCACAGTCACCCCCTGCCCAAGTCACTGACAATCGTTAGTGCTGGATTTTCCTCGAACTCGTATTCGTCACAGTGTTTTACGTCGAGACCCGTGGACCTACTTTCGAGGAGATTGCTAGGATCTTTGATGGTGACGAGGCCGAGGTTGCTCAGGTCGATCTCAAGGAGGTTGAGGCCAAATTGTCATGGCGTCCGATTTTGAGAAAGACGAGAATGTTCGGGTTGAGCAAGTGCGATCTCACCAGTAGATGGGTTGGCCAACGAATCCTGTACGTAAAATGAAATTGTTTAGGTTGGTTCAAGGTTAAGCTCCAATTATTAGCTAGATGGCGTGGAATTTATTATTGATAAAAGCGTGTTTCAAATTTGACTTCATGGTGTCCTACGGGTGTGTTTTCTACACAAGCTGCAGGCTCAATCAATCGTCTGCCCAAACGCCCTTTCCATTTACAATGTCGACCTGAAAGCCTGCGGCATGAAAGGCGTCGTTTGGGTGTAGGGGCACCGATTGTGTGGCCTGTAGACTCGAATAGGGAGGCTTGGGCGGAGATTATTGTTATGAGAGCGTGCGGGGGACGGGGCAAAGGGAAGATGATGGTGTAGCAGAGGGGTGGGTGAAGGAGGTGATGAGTTATTTTAAGGCCTGCAATTTGTCGTATTGGATCAATGGTCTGAGATTGTGTAGTATATTCTAGAGTGGGTTGGTGGGGAAAGGTATGTATGAAGATGCTGTGAAGAGTGTATAGAGCAGATGGGATACTGTATGGTGAGATGGGTGAGTTGTACTCAATACTTTCTCCTTCGTTTAGACCACAGATTGGGCAACACAATTGCTGCATTTCTCAGCAAACACTAATATCCATGCTACCCCCTCATACTCCAAGATACTCCAGGCATCTAATACTCGCCTCTCAGTCACAGCAAACATTACCTTGCCCAAATCATCGCCTGAATCGTTCTCTCTGGCGTTATAATACCACAGAAAGTGTGTTAATCCCGTGGCAGCGGACCTTGCATCCGAACAACAAATCTAGCGAGGAAGGATCGCGTATGCGTCTTCAGCCGTCCACTCGCATCGTCATGTCATCTACCTTTGCCAGTACTTGATTAGTCCTTGATTTGATGCAGGTAACAAATTACGCATGACCACGATTGAAATGGTCTTCTTGGAGTGTTCAAGCGAGGCTGGAAGAGCCTATTTGTGATTGTCAGTAAGTTTAGGGTGTTCAACGTCAGAGGCTTGATGTTGTCGATGCGTTGACGGCAGGCGGGTGTTGTGTCATCTATCAGCAGCCTGAGTACGATTACTGATCGAGCGACTAATGGGAGGAGTAACTTGTGCGGACATAGTGGCAACATCCTGATGGCACCTTGTATTTGTCTTTAATAATGACTATACGTATGCAGACGCAATTCTTCCTTTCCCAAAGCCCTCGCCAAGCCAAATGATCCAGTATCTTCCCGAACGCCAGGCCCATGCAGCCAAAATAAATCTAGACAGGTACATACAATGAAAGGGTATCTAACACCAAAATGCAGTTCGAATCATGTTGCCAAAACAGACGCCCAACCTACTTCCTTGCCACAACCGGCGTCAACATACCCCCTTCCCGCCCAAGATCTTCTTCACTCTTTCCACCCTCTCAACAGCCTTCTCGAGCCTGTCCAAGCGTGCCATTTTCTCTCTATCCCTTCGTTCGAGCGTTTCGACCCTCTCCTCTAGTTTCGCCCTCGCTCGCCGCTCCTCAGCAACCATCTCATTGGCCTGACTGAACAATTGCACACTGAGCTCCTCAATCTCGATGTCGACTTTTTGAACACGTTCTTCTGCTTTGGCGCGGAGGCTGCGTTCGCGCTCGAGCTCATTTAGGAGGGAGATGTCAGGCGGTGTGGGTATGGCTGTCGTTGGGATCGCGGTGGGCGGCAGTGCAGGTGGAGGGGGCAAGGAAGATGCATTCGCGGGGCTTGCGCGCCGGCCTACGCCAGCGAAGAAGGAAAATCGGCTTGCTGTCTTGGTCGAGCTGGCGGTGTTGGGCCGCGCTGCTTCGTCGGAGGAGAGACGGGATGGGTCATACGAGTCGAGGGTCTGGGAACGTAGAGGTTGAGGGGGGATTTTGGGCGTTTGGAGGCGCACGAGTTGGTCTTCGTAGTCGGCGCATCTGTCCACTGTGGGGGTCAGTTAGGTGTAGGGGCTGTTGGGCGTTTTGTCGCGCGAATAGCCAGCATGGGTCCATACCTGCCGCTGCGGCTTTTGCTTTGAGGAGCTCGGCTTGTTCTTCGAGCTGCTGTATTCGCCGTTGCGCCGTTGCGAGACTTGCCATGTCCACGTCAAGGCTCGTGCCGCATGCAGGGCAGCTGTGCGTGCCGGGGGCGGCGCCGGTGGTGGTGAGCTTGGTGGCAGTCGACGGCGCAGGGGGCGGCAGGTCGACGGCTGCGGCCATGTTGGGTGTCTAGCTCCTCTGCGGGCCAGCGGTGTGTATATTGGTGTGTATATCGAGGCGTATGGTGGGTGGCTGTGTGCGCGGCCAACGGAGGACGGCTGGGATTCTCGGTGTCTGGCGCTTGCTGGGTTTCAGCGGCCATGTCATTGTGTCGATCAGAGGGTCACATCCCGCGGCAGTGGCGGTTGCAGGGTGACGGCCAGGGCCCATGCGGCCGCCAGCCTGCTTCGCTTCGGGCATAGCCGAGACCCACTCACATGGGGAAAATGGAGATGCACCACTTGGCCATGCCTCACCTCGCACTTCCCATGTACACCGTGCCTCCTTGAGCAAGACATGGCCAACCCACCTCTACTGGACATGAACACACCCGTCGAACGGTGGAATTCCTGGCTCCCCTGGCTCCCCTGATGCTTGGCGCTCCTTTCGAATCCGCAATGCAGTACGCCTGCCGGCCAGGTGATTCGTCCGACATGCAGACTGCGCGTAGATGCTCACTGCATCTGCGAGGAGCTTGCTATATTGCATTGGCCTCGATCTGCATGGCCGTCATTGATCCGACCAAACAGAGACCGTGCCCACCACACCTGCAGGGGCATCTGATTAGTGCACATGCCTAGGTACAGGTTCTGTGTCTTGTCCTGGCAGTCACCTTCACAGCCATGCTTGATCCACCCAGCATGCGCAGTCTTCGCCCGAGCCTTCATAGACCCAGACCTGATGGCCCTCTAGCAACCCTTGCACGCATCACTACCGACATCGTCTACATGTCCGTTCGCTGACATCTCCGTTCGCTCCTTTACAGAGACGTGACTGCTCGAGTGGAGATGGCCAGTCCATGGGCATGGATGTATGTGGTTGAGATTGCTCACCATGACGGGTAATAAACTAGATTTGCTAAAGCAAAAGACCTCGAGGCTACTGTTTGCTTGATCTCCACCACACCGCCCGAGTCGCTCATCTATTCATCGTCTCAAACATGCTTCTACTCAACCAAGTAGTCCTCGTCACCCTGCTCAGACTTGCTACTGCTTTCACGACAGTCCAAGTGCAGGGAGATTCTTCTAATGGAACCAACACGTACGACTACGTTATAGTGGGCGGCGGAGTAACGGGACTCGTCGTCGCTAATCGATTGACCGAGAACGATAATGGTAAGCTCTCTTCGAACTCTCCCTGTGCCATACCCTTCTGGGCACAATTCGTGCGCAAGAACTAGACGCTTGGAATCATCAACGCCTCACTCTGGGATTTCTAACCACCTAAACGTTTTCCACGCTAATCCCATGGACATGCAGTCTCTGTACTCGTCATTGAAGCTGGTGGAGCTTACGATAATCCCAACATCCGCTTGCCGTACGCGGCCAACTACCCACTCAACAACTCTTTGCTATGGTCAAACTACATGTCCGAGCCAGAGCCGGCACTTGGAAACAAGACTTGGAGTGTTTCTGTAGGCCAGGTTCTGGGTGGCGGGTCGATTGTCAACGGTATGATGTACGATCGCGCGTCCAAGGCGGATTACGATGCCTTCGAGCAGCTTGGAAACAATGGTTGGGGGTGGGACGGCCTGTATCCGTACTTCAAGAAGAGTACAGAGTTGATTGTGCCGCCTAATGCTACTGTTGAGGCGTTTGGTATTACTTGGAATCCTGATGCGTTAGTCGATACTTCCCACCATGTGTCGAGTTAAGCTGATCAACTGTTCAAACAGATATGGCAGTGGCCCTCTGAAGCTGGGTTTCTCGGACTTTCAATACCCGGATACCACAGCCTACTTCAGGGCCTTCGAAGGTCAAGGTGCTCATAAAGCTATTGATGGCAACGCAGGCGACGCATACGGTACATCGTGGTATCCCAACACCATGGACCCTAAAAAGGGCGAACGATCGCATGCACGCAATTCCTACTATGAACCTATACGTGAGCGCTCTAATCTCAAAGTCCTCCTCGAAACTGAGGCCGCGGAAGTTGTATTCGATAAGTTGGCAGTCAAAGGCGTCAGATTCACCGATCGAAAGACGAACAAAACAAGTACAGTATACGCCTCACGTGAAGTAATTCTTGCTGCCGGAGCTATCAACACGCCCAAACTCCTCCAGCTCAGCGGCATTGGCCCCCGCTCTATCCTAGAGGCCGCAGGCATCGAAGTCCGATATGAGCTTGATGGTGTAGGTGCAAATTTCCAAGATCACCCTTACACGCTCATGGCATTCAATCTATCAAACACTAGTAGCCCAAGTCCTGGCTCCTTGGCGACAAATGTAACATTCAACGCCTCAGCCTGGGAGCAGTACCGCACATCCAAGACGGGCCCGTTAACAAATGCCCGTGGAAACAGTCTAGCATTCATACCTCTCCCCCAGATAGACCCTACCAACTACCTCACCCTCGCTACGAAAGTCCTCAGCCAAGACCCCGCCGCTCACCTCCCACCCATCTACACCAACAGTAGCAAACTCCTCGCTGGGGTCGCAGCCCAACGTAAAGTCCTCGCAGGACTATACACGAACAACCAGTCCGGCATCATGGAGTCTCCCATCACAGCAGCGGGTAACAACGTCCTTGTTGCACACGAAAAACCACTGTCGAGGGGTAGTATAACTCTAAACCCTCTTAACCCCAATGGTCCTCCCAAGATCCTATACAACGCATTGAGTAACCCCATCGATAAAGCCGTTCTTGCTGCTTGCGTGCGATATATACGCCGTTCACGCCAGACTCCCTCACTAGCACGTTTCTCCCCAATCGAAACTTTTCCCGGCGCGCAGTTTACAAGCGATGACGAAATTATAAATGCATTGGTGGGCGCGGGTAGTGTGGCGCCTACGCTTGCGCATCCAAGTGGCAGTTGTGCGATGATGGGGGAGGAGTTAGGAGGTTGTGTTGATGAGAGACTTAGGGTATATGGGATTACAGGGCTGAGGGTTGTGGATGCGAGTTTGTTGCCTGTGGTGCCGAGTCAGCATTTGCAGGCTACCATGTATGCGGTTGCGGAGAAGGCTGCCGATCTCATCAGGGAGGGTTCGTAGGGGGAAGAGAGAGCGGCCAGAGAGATTGATGTTGTCAAGTGGCTGCATAAAGTGGCATTCTGATCAAGCCAGATTTTGTCGGCACGGCGCAATTCGTTATGGTACTCTCGCAGATACTTGACAGGTAACAGAATAAGGCGATCTGATCATGTACATGATATATCCGACATCGTCTCACCCTGTCGTTCCTCAGGATAATCACCGGCGCAGCCCCATGCTTGATCATCACTTTACGCCTTGCCCAACCCTTCAATCATCGCCCTATTCTCTTTCACCCAATCTCTTAAGACCGTCGCCTTCCTCCCAGTAATTCTCTCCACGTTCCTAATCCCCTCCTCGTACGTTTCCTTAGGATAATCTGCAATAGTCGCCCTCGAGCCCTGCCCCCGTTTGCTCAAACCGCGGGCAATCATCTCCAACAACACCATCGGAAACCCGACCATCTTCTCATACCACTGTCTCTCGCTGACCTCCTCGACCTCCAACTTCTTACCCAGCACTTCCCCAACAATACCCAAAGCCTGGCGCTGGGACAGCATCTCCGGACCACAGAGATATATAATCTCCGTCTTGTTCGGTGGTTTGGCAAGCACAATCCCAGCAACCGCACCTATATCATTCGACGCAATCCAGTCCAGCTTTGTCTCCGGGTACAGTATACGCACATGCCCAGTGCCTAGGTCCGAGCCAAAGAACCACGTCATGTTGCTATTGAAATACGCAGGCCTGATTGCCGTATATGTTATTCCTGTGCTCCTGAGCGAGATTTCCGCGTTAGCATGCAGCCTTGGTATGTGCTCCTCTTGGTTTTCTTGATCTCCTGGGTCGCCTTGGACACTGTAGCTTGATAGTAACACAACGTGCCCAATGCCTGCTTCCTTGAGGGCGGTAAAGGCGGATAGCATGTGATCAGAGCTATCTTGTAGGACGTATACGAACGCGGACTTCGCGTTTGATTTCTTGACGGCAGCGGTCAGGGAGGAGGCATCAGAGAGATCGGCTTGTATGCGGTGGTAGGATGGTGAAGTGGAGGGTAGCTCGGGTATGGACTTTGAGGGATCGCGCATGGCAAGCCAGACTGTCGCGCCTTGTGCTGCGGCTGTGAGGGCTGCATGGCGTCCTACAGCGCCCGTGGGGCCAAAGACCAGGACATTGTTGTTGGACATGATGGGGTCGGATGGTGTTCTGCAAAGTAGAGGCAGAGGAATCAAATTCTGGGCGGTTGGAAGGAGCACTGGTGGTGGTTGTTGTTGAGAGCTACTTGATGGTGAGGTTTATGCGTACATATACATGGCACCTATAAATACTCGGAGATTCTACATCGGCTTTAAGCACCATGTTCAGTTCGCACCTCACTTTCGTACTTAGCGACCACTTTGGTCCGAGGATGCTGTAAACCCAACCACGGCATGACTCACTTGAAACTTTTAAAGGTTGTTAATAACCATGAGTGGGACAAAGTGGGCTCGATGGTCAGCTTCCAGCGAGCATCCGCATTTTCCATTGGCTTGGAAAACCATCGTAGCCATTGCGGAGTGCGTGGAAAGCGCTTTACGTTCCACAGCGACTGTAACCTCCATGTGTTATGCGTGGATACCCACTTTACGCATGATGTCATTGCACATCTCGGCGTTAACAACTCACCGAGCGCGATCAGACTGCTAAGCAACCTGTGGGGCCACCGCTTCTCCGTCACACCACGCATACCCCGTACATCACTACAGACAAGTAATTTGCGTGGCCCAATTATCAAGTTTGGACGTTCGGTGTAGCGCAGTACTCTGAATGCTTCACTAAACCGCATCACATTGCCATCAGCATTGCAGGATGACACATGCTATGGTCGACAAGAAAGAATCCTTTCACGAAAGATATTGGCTTATGGTTATATAGACAAAACACGCAGAAATCTGGGATTTTTTTGGATTTGGAAATTCCAACATGAACATCCCTCCTGTTGGGCTACACAGAATGGACAATGGCGCACGGCTGTTTTTGCTCGCCACGGCAGGACCTTGCATTACCTAGTGCTTTGTCGTTAACGGAACTATCATGACAACATGACTATCTTTGAAAAGATGTTATGAGGACATGCAAATCGCATAACTACTTGCACGGGAATGTTTGAGAGTTTGTTCATCTATGTGAGTAGTGAGAGGTGGTGATTTTGTACAGGCATGTTGAATATGTTGGTTCTGCGAGCTGACTGCATACAACCCAAGAGTCTAGACTTTTTAGAATCGTATGGTCATGGCGCCGTTGACGATGATCAACTTGCACAAATCGTGCGATAGACTGTCTGGTCATGAGTTTAGTCATTGCGACTCTCGATTTTTTCACTTCAATGCACCAAATTGTGCTGACCTAATTGCCCTACAGACCAGTCTCGATTGATACTTATGACCTCGAGGCCCTCGCCAGTAGAAAAAACCTTGTTTTCCTCCCCGAGAGCGACTACGCTCTGGATTGCAAAGGCAAATCAAGTGTGCCAACGTTAGGTGACCTCATGCACAAGCCCAAGCTAAACAATCAACAAACCAAGATATGGCTAATTGTTCAAACAATATTCCCACACAACGACCGCATACTCTACACTTTACATTGATGTGTCAATGCTTTCATCTCGCATGAATCAAAATAATAACCCCCGGCCAGCACACTATAGCACGCCTCATGTACCCGAAGGAGCGAGGGAGAGTACCTTGGTAGATTGAGATGGCACATGTGGTCAACAAACCATGTTGGGATGTGGGGAACCCGGACTGCATTGACCGACGACTTTATTCATAAGAACAGTGTAGCGTGCCCATACTTAGTCGCATACAAGCGTGGGATATGAATCTCATTCTGAGACCCCCAAAGAATCTGCAGGCTAGTCGGCTGGTGCGACAAGTCAGGATCATGAACCGGAATTCCTATTAGACGCATGTCCTAGGACACTTGGAAGTAAGAACAAATCGATTGCTGGTAGGAATGAGCAAGCAAGACGAAGAAGAAGCCTGTACATTGTGTTGAATAGACATACCTTTCACGTGCATGCTTTAGATATGGGAGAACGGGGATGCGTAAACATGAGCGACAAGGATAACACGCGGGGTCCTTCCTGGCTGAGAGATATAAGCTAGACCTTGCCAGTCAATCAAACCCATACTTGTGAATTGGACACGGTTCCTGTAACGTGTGCCAATAGTACGTAACGCATGATTTACGTTGCAGTACAGTTGCCATCTTGAGCTGGCCAAAACGCTCCAATTGGCCGACCAACAAGATCAGGATGTGTAATCACAAAGAAAGACTAATTTAAAACGAGTGTATCGGTCTGGTGACTCGGCAACCTCCAGTGAATGATTAGGACCCTCAATGCGCTACTGACCGCCCTCCACATAGTCTTCCTATTCGGGATGCCTTCTAGTCTGTTATTGTGACTTCAATACTTCCCATGAGAACCCATCTTCTACCAAACCAGTGGTCATGATCACGGAGATTATGCAGGTATTTCATATGGGATGGCCCACCAGTGGCCGTTTGCATCTTGTTCTAGATATGGGGTGTTGTTGCTTGTTTGTTGGGGAATCGGTTTCCGGTCAGCGATTGGTACCTAGGTAGCGTAGCTGGGATCCATGGGAAAACATCTGTAGTATGAATATTAGTCAAAGATGGATAATCCGTGTCAAGAGTGCTGTTTGCAGGTGTTGGAGCTGTGACGATGTGCCACACTGTTATCTTGATGAGGAAATGCCCGTATGTGATGTAGTCTTGAACATGAAAAGCGCTTGACAGGCATGGCGATCTTAGATAGGTTGTTCTCCAGTCATGTTACATCGTATTCTTCTACATTTCTTTGCTGTTAAAACCAGTCTATAGCGGTGGTGCGGAAGTTTCATTTGGTTTTCCTCGAATGTTAGTGCATTTACCCTGCATATACCTAATAGTTCTCACCTGAAACCTCAGCAGCTAGCTTTCCCGGGCTACTTACCAGCTGCACGGTGAGCAAGAAGCTAAAATATACGCTGAAGCTAAAATATTCGCTGCGAGCGTGACTGCATATAACGATAGTCGCTACTCTTCACAAAGAGGGTATCACAGCACCGCTTTCTCTGTCATAAAGCTTATGTACTACCGTTGTGATTAACACTCATTCCCCAACTAAAGCACTCGTAGGTAATTGTACCCTCATTAACTTATTTGACTTCTGACATCCTGTGGTCTTTCACGTCACTTAACCCTCGCCACTTGCTAGTCGACACTACTTTGAACCATTCCACGCTCTTGCATCCCCCAGTTAAGTCACCCCTAGTAACACCTGTGGGTATATCGCCCATACTTCTTACACATCCCCTATATCACTAACAGGTTGAAGTGTCCCACGGTACACTATAACGTTTCCCACACCACACCGAACCACGCCGAAGTAATCCTCGCTTACTCTACCACGCCCAGGCAAGTGAGCATCCACCCGTTTGATACTAGCCAGCCGCTAACAAGCATCAGCATGTTCACCCAGGTGCAGCAGGTGGTGGTCAGCCAGGAGGACATGGCTGCCTGGAACAAAGCTAGCCGTTTGAGGCGCGCTGATGCCACCATCCATAGGTATATAAGCAGGCAGCTAGCTCTGCAAGATGATTTCAGCGGGTACATGTGCGGTACCCATCGCTCGACGATTTTCTCGTGCTATAACGAGGTCTTGCTGGAGGTTGACGAAAGGGGCCAAGTTGCCCTGCCTGGCATTCAGCATTGGATGCTGGGCCCTGATGAAGTATGGCTCCCGGTTGATGCCAGTGACAGGAACCTGGTGTATTATCGGTGCCAGCGGATCAAGGTTGGCCGCAGAGATGTGGGCTTTGTGTGGAGCGCTGCTCTTGGGCGAGACCTCCCGGTGGCGCAGCAGCACCTACTGTTCGGTCCTGACGGCCAAGCCGTCGCTCGGGAGAATGGCGACACAAGGGGGCCACTGCACCCTGCATTTCCTTGGTGGGTACAGCACCCAGATGGAATTTGGGAGGGGGTGGACGACTTGGTGATCGCGGAGCTGCAGCTCCATCACTATGATGAGGCTGGCCACAGGTACCCGGCTGGCATGTCTCGAACTGTCCCCCGTGGTAGGCAACCAATGCCTGTTGCCGCGCCGGCTCCTGCCCCCGCCTCTGCTCCCATCGATGACCAGATGAGTGCTATTCCTTTCCAGGATGGCTGGTTGCAGGTAGCCGTTCCTGCAGGGGCTGATGCCACGACTCCTCCGGTCGTTGCTCCCCTACCACCAACACGGCTGAGGCAGGACTCCCACCAGTCTGGTCCTGAGGAGGACGATTTCTAGGCGCAGTATCCGATCCCGGATATTTATAAGCAGGAGGAGCCCTTCACAGATCTTGACGGTATACCATTATCCCTACTCTTACCCTCGCCGCCAAGCTGTCGTCTCCTGGCTCCCTTTTGCTTCGCCGTCCCACACCACGACGCGATGTGTAGGATCCCCGCCTCATCGTTCTTACCAAGCAAACGCAAGCGACAACCCCGATGATCAACCTGCTGCAGCCTGTCATACTGCGCATAGTAATCGTCGGGGACCCGTCTCCTCTCCCTTTTCATGCTGCGGTTTTCATCGAGACGTATTCTTTCTGGCTGGCTTGTTCTCATCTTCCGGTTGCATACGATACCCCCCAATACTTAATTCTCAACAGCCTATTGTACGGCGCTCGGTCATCGCCTTGCTGGCTTTCCTTTCTGATTTATGATGTTTCCTTGGTATTGTATCCTCCCCACTGCTATTGACTGCTGTTCCTTTCCTTTGCCATCGTACTCTCTACATCCAGCTGACCACACCCACAGCGCTACGTTACCCGGATCTGAATTGAGGACCTCCTCGCTACATCGATGCAACGGCATTTGCATCGGGATGTTGTGTTGAAGTTCGCTTGACAGATAGTGGCAATTGGTGAGTTGTCGATGCTTGGTCTGCTAATTGTAATAGTGTGCTCGTCGCGTGTACTATTGTCTGCTGTCAGTTTTACATTGTTATTTATATGCTTATGGGCGGACATGGACATCATGTAGGATAAAGGAAAAGCCTGAATAGCACAATGAGCGTTCCTCTGACTGTGCTGTGCATTGTCAGTATGTGTGCCAGACGGTGAATTCGCGTGATGTATCTTCCATACCATCATTTGCTAACGCGAAAGCAGTATTACGAGTCTGAAAGTTATGAATTTCCAATGGGAGTCGAGGCATGAAATAGAGTGTCGCAAAGAATTCTTCTTCATTCTAACCCCAGTTCTTAGAAGAAGAATTTTTCAACTACCATTTCTCCCATGTACCAGTTCAATTTTTACCACCCCACTCTCTCCACCACTCATACACCGCAATCCCACCCGCAGTCTGCACATTGAGACTTCTTGTCACACCCACCGTCTTTATTTCCACACAACGATCAATGACTGTCAAAACCTCGGGCGTGATGCCGCCCTTCTCGCTCCCCAGCACCAGCACGCACCTTTTTGGTAATGTACCCACATCCTTCCTGTAATGTTTATCATTTATTACCCTCCCGACCTCTTTCTCATCATCTTGGCCCAGAATACCACTGCGATCCGTTTGCTCGACCCCCACAACTATATACCCTTTCCTCTTCGCTCCAATGAGAAATTGCGGGACATCTGGGATCTTGAGTACGCGAATCGGGAAGTGCTTTTCCGACGTGACGCTTGTAGCTTTGAAGTCTTTATGGGCGGTCTTCTTTAGGTCGTCGATGTATAGGGCTTCCAAGCCGAAAGACTCCGATATCCTAGAGAGGCCGCCGAGATTTGTGGGATTGTCGATGAGTGATGCAACAAGAATGACTGAGGCTGGACGTTGGTTCTTTGCAAATGGAGAATCTGGAGGCGGATAGACAGAATCGATGTCGAAGCCAGCTTTGGTCTGCAGGAATGCCGGAGTAAGTGCGGGGGCATCTTTGCTGTTGACGTCTTGTTTGAAGCGAGTTGTGAGCACCTGTACACTGGGAATGGGCTGCATTTTCTCGCCAAGTGGTATGCGCGGTGAAGGGCACCATGTGTTCGCGGCATTGTCGGCGTTTTGTAGTGTAATGAAGTCCTCATATGCCGCTCGTTCCTTTTCTGGGGACTCTATTGTCAGATACCGGCCTTGGAAGATGTCGACAATGCTGAAGTCCTTTACAGCGTCTAGTCGCAGAGTCCGAATTGTCCATGGATCAGCATGGAACTTGTCCATCTGTCGAATGTAATTATTCAGTGCTACGAATGTGGCACTATCAGAAATGTTTTTCCACTCCCTCTCTTCTGCCAGTGAAAATAGGAGAGGATACGCGAAGTTCGCCTCGTGGCGGATCTGAACCTTGGGACTAGCAGAGAAGCAAACAAGGTTCAAGAGGAGGCCAGTCGTAAACTCCTCTGACTCGAATGGCGCAACAAGCAATCCCAGCTTTATAATACTAGCAATGTGTGCAGGCGAGTATTGAGACGCTCGTTCTAGATCGTAGAGTATGCGAGAGGTCTTGCCTGGAAAACGGCTATATATGCGCGCTATGATCCACTCCAAAAGATAACGATAGCGAGGCCAGGGCTCGTGCGATAGAGCGTGCGTCAGCGAGTCTAGGTAGTCGTCTGCGTTGGATTCCGATATACAGTAGTCACTGAGTATGAGCATAGCTTGTAACTGTAAGGTATCCTTCCAGGGACTTTTGATAGGTATAGGAGGATGCTGCTCTCGCCAGGGCTTGAACAGCTCCTTCAGGATGTTCTGAGCAACGCTCAACTGCTCTTCAGGCCAGCGATGCATCAAATCAATGAGTGCTGCATATGCATGCCACTCCCGCGGACCATAGTACGATGTGTAAGTCTTGTGCTTTACCAAGTGCTCAAGCTTCTCTGCAGCGGCTACTTCAAACAAAAATTCGGTTTTTGAAGCGGGCGGATCGTTCACATACTCGAGTATGAAATCCTTGAGAGGAAGGCAAACAGCAATTGAGGAATTGGAGAAGAAGGCTGTGCGGATCGAGGTGGTGAGTACCGAGAAGATATATGACCTTCCTTTGGAGAGGTGCTGGAGGCGCAAGAGAGCCCGCGATAAAAGACCTTGCATGGAATCTTCGACATCTTTATTTGCCCTATTTGAGTGTTGTTCAACGCAAATTGCGATGCAGGATGAATGGAACAGCATAGGTGGTAAGTGTGTCGCAACCTGCCGACCGAATTCGCATCTTTCGGACTCGTCCCAGAAGGCTTGCAGGATGTTGTAAAGTGCTTGTGGAGGAATTGCTTCGAGCTCAGTCCGATTCAATATATCCATGAACGTCTTGCACCCACGAGCAAAATTATCGCCCTGAATAGACTTGTGTCTTGAGGTTTTCAATTCTGCCGCAAATCTCTCCACCGTGTAAGTCTCCCCTTTCTCATCGGAAGAGTAGGTAGCACGATTTGTGTTCTCGTCCACTGGAGTGTTAAGCTTTTGAACCCGTTCTAGTAACTGTCCAGACCCTGAGAGGCCTAAGGAACCAAAGTCAGCTCGAATGAGCCGGCAGATTTCGTGGCAGTATATGGCAACAAGATCGCTAGAGATCTCAGGCAGACCAGTCAGTCGCGCAACCGTCAGTATGTTCTCAAGCTCAGAGAAGTTGAACGACTCCTTCAGAACCTCTAGCGTGCCAGTCTCTGCCCGCTCCTGTAATCCATTGAGTAAACCTTGCAACAGGTATATTATTGACGGCTGGAAAATACGACCACCTGCATTCTTGACGAAGCGAACAACCTCAGAAATGATGACTGCACCGTGCTGCGGAAAGGCATCTTCTGACCCGGACACGGTGCCTTCGGTCGCAACTAGTCGTGCGATGACATTGGCCAACGCATCACCGTGAGAGCATACCGTCTCCTCACGGTCCGATTTGAGGCTCGAAGTGAATAGGCTGCCTTCTGTTGACCATGGAAGGAAGCTGCCAGCAAAGAAGTTTATATCCACGACGACAACACCGTCAGTCTGGGAATCTCTTGATTAGCATACAGAACAAGGATGCGTTGGAGGCTGACAGCCATGAACTGTTATCTTCAAGGGAAAATTTTGCCAGATAAGTGAAACTATGTGAATGTCGATGTCAATATAGATGGACTTTACGTACCTCAGAAGCGTGATCGATGTACCAGTAACCTATCAACTTACGAACACCTTCCTGAACGCGCGAATCTAGAGCCGCCGCAAGCAAGCTTGCTGCCATGATAGGTGTGATCTTCGATCCGGGACCAAGGAGTAGAGTTAGTTCTGGCAAACAGGCTTCCACCTGGTTAGCATATCGATTGAGTACAATTGTACGGAAAAGCGTGGTGTACTGTTCGTAGGCTTTCTGGTGAATAGAGCCCACACAATAAACCATAGCCTTTGTGTTGATGTCCCTCTGTGCAAGGAGCAAAGATTGATTGATGATCCCAAGACAGTACTTTTGCTCTTCTGCGAACCCACGGGAAAGCCTATCGGACAGCATCTGCCAGTAAACTTGGTCTTGCAGGCACTTTGGTTCGAGTCCGCACTTGCGAGCTTGTGAAATCCACTGAAACCATACTTTCATAATCTTGCTGGAATGACTCTGCCAGTATGAAGGTGATAGGTGTTTGATTTGCACCCACAGTCGATCTTGATGTTGCGACTCCAGACTAAACAATCCTCCCGCGAGCACATCTGCCGTCACCATGGAGGCAGTTGACGAAAGCGATGGCAGAGTACTGATCGTACTCGCAATTGCGATTTCGCCCCCATTTCTGAGGAGTGACAGCAGAGCTGACAAGGTGTCCAGTGCGGCATCCTCTGACTCCAGGCCAAGGAAGACGGAAACGGAAGAGACGCAATCAGCATCGATCAGATGGTGTCGACCTGGCGGTAGCCAAAAAGAGCACCGCAAGAATCGCAGATAGGCTGCGGCCACTTTGGAGAGACGCGCCGCCTCCGATGAGTCACCCTCGGGCGTCTTTTTCACACTGAGGTCCGAGAAGACCGTCTTGAGTTTAAGATAGAATTTATCATGGAACTGTGATGCTGTGAGGAAGCCATTGCTGAGACAAATATCGGCCACCTCGTATAGACGCTCAGAGATGTTCTCGTCAGGCGCAAGCTGGATCAACTCTATCCACTCCAGGATTCCTTCCCATAGAATCGTTTGGCTTGATAGCGTCGACGGGTCTGACGGGGTCGCCAGTACTAGGCAGGTTCGCAGCACGTGTAGGTCTAGTGACTGTCTGAAGTCGAGGCGCTCTACGCTGCGTTCGAAGATGGCGCGCCTTGTGCCCTCGTCTAGGAGATGCAGGAGAGCGTCTGACGGCATGATGCGTCACAGAGAGTCGATGGCGCTAACGGTGACAGGCCTATATTCCCGGCTGTGGCACGGATCGTGAGAATCGCTGAGGCATTGCTGTGGTCGAACGGGTTGGCGGTTCTTTTCTGGGGTGCTGCAGCCAGTCACGTCGAGGCAACGAAATTTTGTCGCTAGTACCGGTAGCAGCAGCAGCGGAATGCTCTCACAGTGTGTCCGTCTTCCAGAATGCGACAGACCTGGGGCCCTTCCTCCGCTGCAACAACCCCTCGTGTCCATGGTGCCCGCACTGCATACATCGCATACAGCGCATCCGTCGACCGCAGCCCAGCCCCATCGTCGCCACGCCTCCCGGTGAGGCTGCGTTGCGGGGTGCCAAGCCAGTGACGTCGCTTCTCACGCCCCCAGCAACCGCGTTGTTGACATTTGCCTTGTTTGGGCAAGGCGCGACCGTGCATCCATCCACCCATGCGATAGTCGACCAACACCCGCGCCCATGCACCTTCTGTACATCTGGCGGTCGCGACAGCTCCTTCACCATTGCCATCTGCTGCTGGACGACATCCTAGCCGGCCCCATGTACTCTGCGCTCCACACCACCGCTTCGGCGCCCTCGATGCGCGCTGTCGAGCCGTTTCCCATCATGTCTCCACCGCCAGGGCACGAGGACCCCGGCAATGTCAAGGTGGTCGTGCGGTGCAGAGCATTCGTGCGCAGAGGTACGCCTGCCCCGCGAGATCTCGCCCACACGCACTTCTGCTAACACCGTCCCTGGTAGAGAAGGAAAAGGGAACGCGATGTCTCATTCGCATGGATCCAGCGACGCAAAAGACGACGCTCTTTGCGCCCGCCGAAGAAGACTCGAACACCCGCCGAGTCTACGAAGACAAGGAGTTCACCTTTGACAGATCATACTGGTCGCACGACGAGTCTGACCCTCACTATGCCCACCAGGAAGACGTCTACCGCTCATTCGGCGAGGAATTCCTCGACCACAACTTTGCAGGTTACCACACGTGTATCTTCGCCTATGGCCAGACAGGCTCGGGCAAGAGTTATACCATGATGGGCACCCCAGACAACCCCGGATTGATTCCACGCACATGTGAGGAGCTCTTCGACCGCATTGCTCACGAACCGTCGCCCAACACAAACTACCATGTCCAGGTCTCATACTTCGAGGTGTACAACGAACATGTGCGGGACCTCCTCACCCCAAGGACCGTCCCACCCATCTATCTCAAGATTCGCGAGAGCCAAAAGGACGGTGTGTATGTGCAGGGCTTGACAGAGGCTGAAGTCCGGAGCTACACTGATGTCGAGCGTTTGATGAAGATTGGCGACATGGTGAGTGTCAACACTTCAAGCATAAAGGAGACCATTCACTAAACCCCGACACAGAGCCGAACAACGGCATCCACCAAAATGAACGACACTTCATCGCGTTCGCACGCCGTTTTCACAATCCGCCTCAAGCAAATCACGCACTCCCTGCTCTCTGATGAGACTGTCGAACGTACTGCACGCATGCGTCTTGTCGATCTGGCGGGTTCCGAGCGTGCCAAGTCAACTGAAGCCACAGGCCAACGACTGAAGGAAGGAGGACAGATCAACAAATCTCTGACCACACTTGGCCGAGTCATCGCTGCACTTGCAGATCCACGACGACAGACCAAGGGAAGGCGCCCACGGGAGGTCGTCCCATACCGCGACTCGGTTCTGACCTGGCTTCTCAAAGACTCACTTGGAGGCAACAGCAAGACAGCCATGGTTGCGTGTATCGCCCCCGCCGACTACGAAGAGACCTTGTCAACTCTACGCTATGCGGATCAAGCGAAGCGAATCCGCACCCGCGCCTTGGTCAACCAAGACTGCATGTCTGCTGCTCAGCGAGATGCTGAGCTTCAAGAGATGGCCGAGCAGATCCGCAGCCTACAGGTCAGCGTCAATGCAGCCAGCCAGCGCAAGCGCGAGGAAGCCACGGAGCTAGAAGAGTACCAGAGACAGGTGGCTCTGATGCAGCGGCTGATGGAAGAGAACCGTCAAGTTTCCGCTGCAAAGATCAAAGCGCTGAGTTCCGAAGTCGAAGAACTACGTCCTGTCAACGTGGCACTTCGCGCCGAGATCGATTCATTGCGCCGTCATCTTGCGCTCGCAGTAGGAGAGCTCAAGAACCCCATCGTATTGCCACCCCCTCGCTCTATTGGAACGCCTGACTTTGAGCAAGGTGAATGGCTAGGCGAAGGGACCGGTAAAGAGAACATTCCTTCTCCCACTGATGGTGAGATCAGTGATGATGACTCGGATTCAGGATACGACGAGGGTGATCACGACGAGCTGGCACAAGAGCTTCAAAACGAAGCGCAGGACTTCCTGAAGGATCTTGGCATGTTCCGCAAGAAGGTCGGTAGCGACGTCGAACGATTTGGTGTGCGAGAGGCTTTGACGCAGATGATGAGCAGCTATTGAGGCTAGCACAGCATCGTAAGATATGACTTGAATCGAGGATTAGGATATAGGATGGTTGACGTCTTGACGTCTTGAATATGGCGCACAGATTGGTTACGAATGCATTGAGCGAAGGCGTTTTGGGTGCTGGGCTCAAGCTCTAATGGATAGTTTGACAGGTACATAGTTTTAAAGAAATCAAGTGAAGTGAGAAGGCAGAAGGCAAGATCTGAATTATTGTGACATTGATCATAAATATGCATATGAGATGATTGGCCTCGACAAGGCGGCTGACATGTTTGTCCCTCGGCGCATGCTGGGAGCTCAGACCCTGCATGACCTCAACTCCAAGCTTGGATGTACCGTTACCTAGGCAGGACCATTGCAGTTGTCACCGCGCCATGATTGCCCGATAGCCATGTCGAAGCCAACCGCCAACTGGGAGAAGGTCGGCGACAAATTCTACCGCAAGGTACAGCTTTACACGGCCGTCTTCGACGTGGACCTCGAGCTCGAGAATTACAATGTGGTGGGGGCGCCGTATAGCGGTGCTGTAGGTAGGTACGCATCCATGCGCCGCCGTGGCCGGGCAGTAGCTAATGCGACCAGCCATCTACCGTGATGAGGAGAAGCTGCACACATACCGCGGACCTGGCGCATCCAAGCCCAGCATCGACATCTATAGCTGCGCCGGCAAGCTCATCCGCAGCATAAACGTACGACACGCGCGCAGGCGCAGACGGGCTGGAGACCGCAACCGTAGCTGACACAAGACAGTGGGACAAGGGCACAGTCAGAGGCCTGGGCTGGTCCGAAGACGAGAAGCTGATCGTGGTGACTGCAGACGGCACGGTGCGCTGCTACTACGACCTCCAGGGCGACTTCGTTCCCTTCACGCTGGGCCACGGCGCAGACGAACACGGCGTCGTCTCGTGCCGATTCTACAGCACCGGCTTCGTCGCGCTGCTGGGAAACAACCATCTCATCTCCATTACATCGTACGCCGAACCGCGTCCCAAGCTGCTTGCCATACCGCCGACCGAGCCCGTCGTGTCTTGGAGCATCATACCGCCCGCGTACTCCCTCTCGCGGTCGGTTGAGGTCATTTTGGCCATCGGAGCTACCCTGTACGTCGTCGATGCGACGGAAGCCGAGGACCGCAACTTCGATGCTGGCCCCTTCAGGCACATTAGCGTCAGCCCACGCGCCGAGTTCCTCGCCTTTTACACTGATGACGGCAAGGTGTGGGTCGTCAGCGGAGATTGGAGTGAGAAGCTCAGCGAGTACGATAGCAAAGTCAAGACTGTACCCAAGGACATGCAATGGTGCGGGTCGAACGCTGTGGCCCTGGCGTGGGAGGATGAGGTGCACTTGATCGGGCCCAACAGTGCAGCGACCAAGTTCTACTACGACACCTGGGTCCACCTGCTTCCTGACGTGGATGGTATACGGCTATTGACGAACGAGCTGTGTGAGTTCATACAGAAGGTGCCTGATGAGGCCGTCGAAGTTTTTAGGCTAGGGTCAGATTCGCCTGCTGCAAACTTGCTTGAGGCGTCCTCGTTACTCGACCAGAAGAGCCCCAAAGCAGACGATCTGATCCAATTGATACGCCCAAGTCTGGCGGAAGCAGTCGACACATGCATCAAAGCGGCCGCGCACGAGTACAACATTCACTGGCAGAAAGCACTGCTTAAAGCAGCGTCCTACGGCAAATCAGTTCTCGATCTCTACTCGTCCGACGATTTTGTCGACACGTGCGACACTTTGCGCGTCCTGAATGCTGTACGCTTCTACGAGGTGGGACTACCGTTGAGCTACGATCAGTATCGCCGCATGACACCGGAGAAGCTGATCGAGCGCCTCACGAATCGTAATGAGTATCTTTTGGCACTGCGAATAGCGGACTATTTGCACCTACCGGCGAATCAGATACATGGTCATTGGGCGCAACAAAAGGTCCGCGTGTCCCAAGATCCCGAAGAAGAAATATGTAACTTGATCGTCAAGAAGCTCCGTGGCAAGCCTGGCGTTTCCTTCGAAGAGATAGCGCGTGCAGCTTACGACGAAGGCCGTGTGCGACTCGCGACCGAATTGCTCAACTATGAACCAAGAGCTGGGAAACAGGTCCCGCTTTTGCTTAACATGAAGGAGGATACGATTGCGCTTGACAAAGCCATCGAGTCTGGCGACACAGATCTCGTATACCATGTCCTCCTGCATCTGCGAAAACAGTTGCCACTTGCATCCTTCTTCCGTGTCATCAACAGCCGGCCCGTCGCGACCGCTCTCGTGGAGTCTTCGGCCTGGGACCAAGACCGCGAGCTGCTCAAAGATCTCTATTACCAAGACGACAGGCGACTAGACGGCTCAAATCTTCTCCTTTCAGAAGCACTGGCACAGCCCGATCTGCATGCCTCTCTCGATAAACTCAAACTTGCATCTAAGTACCTACAAGATTCGCGCGACAGCGCTGCAGTCTTCCAACGTCAGACTATTGACGACGCGTCAAAACTCCTCAAGATGCAGGAAGTCTTCGAAAAGGATCTCGGGCCTCGGGATTCCACACCCGCATCAGGTGCAGCACCAGGTCAATCCTTTGTCGGCCTCAGTGCGAATCAGACCATTTTTCACCTAATACGCCAGGGGCACTACAAGCGCGCTCAACGCGTGCAGTCCGAGTTCAAAATTTTGGACAAGACCTATGCATACATCCGTTTGCGTGCCCTCGTCGCGGCACGCCACTGGGTCGAGCTTGAAGAATCCGCGAAGCAAAAGAAGAGTCCTGTTGGATGGGAGCCGTTCTTCAACGAGATACTTGCAGCGGGCAACACAAGGGTGGCCAGTGTATTCATTTCAAAGTGCACGAATTTGACGGTAGCGGAGCGAACAGACATGTGGATCAAGTGTGGGCTGTTGGTCAAGGCTGGCGAGGAGGCGTACAAGGCGAAGGATAGAGCACTGTTGGAAGAGGTCAGGAGTAAGGCCGGGGGTAGTGCGGCGGTGGAGATTGAACGATATCTGGGCATGTTGGGCCAGGGCAGACGATAGGTAGTCTGACTCAAGAGGTGCTAAGCATTTAATAGGAATCATGGTCGCTACAATGATACTCGGTGAAGCAGTCCCCCAAGGATCCCGTAATACTACCATGTTGCGGTTGTCAGTGTCTGCGCAAAGTGCGCACCACTACCGCCACCACCACCACCACTACCAACCACCACAGCTAATCTCTCGTTGTGGTGGAACTTCGGCATGCGCATGGTCTCTCTTCTGATCCCGAAAGTGAAGGAAGCCACTCTTCTCCACAATCCGCCATGACTTCGGAGACTTGATCCCTGGCAACGGCCAATCACACGCAACTTCCCCGCAATACCCGGGGTCGTCTCCGCAAAGAACGATCGACTGGTGTCGATTGTCACAATAACATCGTCATCTTCGGTGTGTACTTGACCGAACGTGTGTAAAAGTTTCGAAGTCGGCATTGAAAGATGGGAGATCACACGTTGCCGCAGGCCGAGCGACGTCGTGGGTATAAGATACACCGAGACAACCCCAAGCAGCGGCTTCGAGTCAAGCATTAACAATTACCACCATGAAGCTTTCCACGGCCCTCGTTGGGGTTGCTGCCTCCGCAGCACCCGTTCTAGCGACAATTCCTTACTCGCAGTACATTCTCGCTCCCAAATCCCGCACCGTCCTTCCCATCTCCATTCACAACACCAATGGCACTGTTTCGCAACCTGGAGCCCTTCTGTCCTCAGCTCCCCAGGGCCAAGTTTCAACATTCACAGACGACTCCGCCACCGCCTACGATTTTGGCATCAATATCGCAGGTGTGGTGTCCGTAAACGTCTCCTCTGTCTCCTCTCTTACTCAACGCATCGGCATCACCTTCTCTGAGTCCTCTCTATGGATCAGCAGCGCCTCTTCTGACGCCACAGCTGATGCGGGAAAGGACGAGACGCTGTGGTTTGAGGTATCAGGGCCGGGGGTGTATACAGCACCGAGGGAGAAGGAGAGGGGCGGGTTTAGGTATTTGACCGTTGTGCATGATGGAACGGGAAATGTGGAGGTAGCGGGTGTGAGTGTGTGGTATACAGCTATGCCGCATTGGGAGGGGGACAAGTTAGGAGAGTATACTGGGTGGTTTCACTGTGATGGTATGGCACCCCCAAATCCGTTTCTCGTTGACAGGCTTCCGTGAAGAGCACGCAGTAGGATCCGTGATTATGTACGGTGCTAATACTAATCAGATGAGCTACTAAATCGCATTTGGTATGCGGGAGCGTACACAAATCAGATCTGTACAATTGACCCAAAGCACGGGGATGCATTGATTCATCTTGGTGAGATTGAGTCGGCAGTATCTGATGCGACGAATGTTACTTGGTACCACAACGCTACCATCACAAACGGTACATCGGCGCTAGTGGATGGAGCGAAGAGGGATAAGCTTGTGTGGGCTGGTGGTAAGTCGAAACACGGTTTAAGAATCAGCCTAACGTACTGATATGGAATTATAGACGCTGCCATCGCCGTACCAGGCGTAGTCGCATCCACTAACGATGTCATCTCCATTGAAAACTCGCTGAACTCGCTGTTCGACATTCAAAACACCACAACCGGACAGCTTCCATACGCTGGACGACCCTTTCCGACCATTCTGTCCTTCACGTACCATCTATACACTTTGATCGGTGTTGCTGACCATTATCTCTACACTGTGGGTCACAGAAATCTTTCTGTAGCATACGTGAACTAATACCAGACCAGGGCGATATTGAGTACCTCCAATCCCTCTGGGACAAATGGAAATTTGCCATGTCCTTCTCCTTGAGCTTCATCGACTCCTCTGGCCTCATGAACGTCACCTCTCCAGCAGACTGGCTGCGCTTCGGCATGGGCGGCCACAATATCGAAGCAAACGCCATCCTCTACTATACCCTCAACCAAGGCATAGCCCTTGCCACGGCCCTAAACGATACCGCCCCAATCACCAACTGGCAATCCACTGCCGCCCGTATCAAGACCTCTGCAAACGATCTCTTGTGGAGTGAAGAGGCCGGCATGTTCATCGACAACGAGACTACAACCCTGACCCCCCAAGACGGAAATTCATGGGCCGTCGTCGCAAATCTCACGCTAAACAGCACACAAACCTCTCTCATAAGCACCAACCTCCGTGAGCGCTGGACGCCTTACGGCGCCCCCGCCGTCGAAGCCGCAGACGCCATCTCCCCCTTTATCAGCGGCTTCGAATTACAAACACATTTTCTTGCGGGCAATGCCAGCGCTGCTCTCGCTTTGATGAGATTGCAGTGGGGTTTTATGCTAGATGATCCGCGCATGACGAATTCGACTTTCATCGAAGGGTATAGCACGACGGGTGAATTGCACTATGCGCCTTATGTAAACGATGCCAGGATCAGTCACGCACATGGATGGGCTACGGGACCAACTTCTTCCCTCAGCTTTTACGTCGCTGGTGTGCAGTTACTCAGCGCTGGTGGGCGAACATGGAGGATTGCACCATCACTGGGTGACCTAAAGCACGCGGATGCGGGGTTTAGCACAGATTTGGGATTGTTTACTGCGAAGACGGAAGTCAGTGATCAGAAGACAACGGTTGAGTTTGAGACGCCTGCAAATACAACGGGGGAGTTGAAGTTCCCGTTGGTGGGGAAGTGTGAGGGGAGATTGGTATTGAGGAGTTTGGATGGAACGTGCGGGGATGAGGTTGTTGAGGTGGTCAACAGTGAGCTTGAGAGTGTGAGTTTTGGGGAGTTGGAGGGAGGAAAGTGGAGTGCGGTATTTGAATGTAAGTAGAAAACTTGGGAGATTTCAGTGAATGCTATGCATAGTTTCTTTCAATCCAGTCTCTATGGCATTGCGTTCAAGGACTCAGATTGAACCTTAGGTACAGCGTCCCGCAGTAAACTCTATGCGGTAGAACAGAGACCTGAATGAAAACATACAAAACATGCCCGATCTCAATTTCAACGCCGCACTCATCTTACTTTCTCTCGACTGCCATTTCCTCATCACTATTGCCCGCATCCTCAATCGACCCCTTCCCCTTCTCTTCCGCAGCCACATACTCATTCGGCTTCAAAACCAACAACAAAACCAGCACCAGAAACATTGGCACAGCGTCAAATGCATACAGTGTCCACTCATGTGCAATCAGATACCCCGCGTTACCCATGGAGTACTCGATAAGACGGAAAACACAGCGGAAGAGAATGAGCGCCGAGACTGTATACAGAATATACAGAACTTTTCTCCAACCCACCGTCGCGGTTGATGTGAAAGTCTGCATGGCCCTATGCTTACGCTCCATTCGGATCTGGAAGTCGAGCGAAGCAATGAGAAAGAAGACAAAAGTAGCGACTTGCAACGCAAGCCCCGCGATGACGATTTTCTCGCCTGCAATGGCGAGGGCAAGTTGCATGGTTCCCATTACACTCACTCCTATCATTCCATTAGCACACTATTCATGGTCCCACTCGCCATTCACATGAAGAAAAGGTACTCACCCAGCCCCTGAATAATCAACGTACTAACATCCGCCGTAACAAAAACCCTCGTATACCACCGTGCCGGAATTAAATTAACGTCTTCGCCACCAGCCAAGCGTATTGTACGGCCAAGCATCATGTATATAGTTGCGGCGAAGAAGAGTGGGCCGACTAGAAGTAACACTCCTTGAACGATGAACGGAGCCCAAGACGTATTGTCCATGTGTGAGCCGATTCTTGCACCGAAGCCGCCGACTTCACATAGGGTGCCGATGACGACGAAGATGATGATGCGGTTTCTGCGTTGGAGGAATTGGTAGAGGTGGAGGAGGGCGAGGAGGAGGAAGAATACGAGGCTGGATACGGCGGCGGCGAGGGAGGGGGTGTAGCGGTACATTTTCCAGTCGAATTCTGGGGTGCTGGGGGGGTTTGCCATTGTGCTGGGTGAGAAGCGTAGAGAAGTGTGGAGGAAGCGTGGAGGAAGTTTTGGCTTGTAGGGAAGTTAGGTAGTGGAGGAGAGTCGTGGAGATGAGCGAGGATCAGATAGGATGTATAGGACTGTGGAAGAAGCTGTGATACACATTGTCATTTGCGCTTGAGACCATACTGTGCCTACTTATGTAGTCTGACCCGCAGGCTGTGCTAGCTAACGAATGCGAATATGACATAGTAACTTGCATTTCACATACACAACATCTCGGACTCGCTTATCTGCCTTCCTCACACCAGGGACCTTGCAAGAGTCGACAGTCGATGTATGGGAATGGATGACGACGAATACAGGCCAGCCTTTCGCATTGGTGAACGGGTGGCTGCATGGCGCTATACACACACACAATTTATTTACGCCCGGCGGCCGAGCCGAAAGGGCTACTAACGCTAATCTAACTTTACACTTCTTATGCTACGTCTCGGCCTCCTTAGCCCATATATCTTCTTTGGCTCGCTTCTTCTTGTAGCTTATCATCCAAGTCAGAACCCTTTCTCTATATCTAGAACGCTTCTTCTCTATTTAATGCACCTCGTCAGACGCTCGTGGGTTAGTATTGCCGGCGGCAGGCTGGCTTAGAGTCGGCTTCTCCAAGAGATTCTCC
>MU006303.1:0-147763 GCA_010093695.1 Plenodomus tracheiphilus IPT5
ATGCTATCTGAGAGTGCGACAAGTTTGCTCCGCACGTCGTGTTTGCCAAGGTAGTGTTGCTTGAACTCTTGACAGACAGTGTAATCGATGCGGTCAGATACTTTGTCGTATTTCTTCTTCTCAGAGTCAAAGATGCTTTGCAAGCTTTGGAACTTTTGAATAGTGTCCTTGCTTGCTGAGTCTGATGGTTTTGTTGATGTGAAGACCAGGTTTTCGATGCCTAGCGGATCGCAGTACTTCCACACCTCGTTCCGCTTAGCGAGATCTTCGATGGAGTTGTACCAATCGATCCAGTCGCTGCGAGAGTTGAGCATTGGTAGATTATGGTCCCTTGTCGACATCATGGACATGTATTTGGTTGCTTCTTGATCCTTGTCTTCTTTTTCCTCAAGGTGGTTGTCGTTGTTTAACCCTCAAGTGTTGTGACGATCGCGGGGATGCGGGGTTGCGGATGTGACCCCTCACTTTCTGTTGGGATCGCGCTGACAGTCGGAACCAGCAGTGTGCTTGCAATGAGCAGTTAACAGAGATAATACTGTCTGCATAGGCTGATAGTGCTGCAGAAGGAAGGTTGACCGGGCTCATAACTGTCGCACGGTTAGGTGCGGGTATTTTAGACGGAAGATTAGGAGAGAGTGTATGTTGTATTGTTTGTAGCCTCCTAGCTGAGCTTATATAAAGGTCATCGCACGGCGTTATTAGTAACAAGGTTTCCAACAGCGCTTGGCCTGCGACACCCATGCATCCACGAGGCTAGCGCGGAGACCCTGCCACTGGGCCCTCTACACAGCACCGCGACAGCACCTGGGCAGCCCCGCGAATCAGGGCGCGCGCTGCTTTTCGCAATAATTGCGGGCGTCTTACTCCGTGAACAGGTGACTGGGTATACCAAAGGGGCACATTCTGCGATCGAGGCGAGAGGGGATCCACCCGCACGCCAAACCATGCCCCTTCGCACAAACACCTGCCACTTGCAGCGCGAGCATGGACCCAGTCGCCCACCTGGCGACGTCCATGTCACTACCCGCGGTTGGTCGTCACTGGCCACAGACGTGGTTGAACAGCAGCCAGATGTTTCAAGTATGCTCGCCGACGTCGAGCATACATTCCATGCTGACATCAGACCTACTGTAGGAGCCCTGGGAGCGCTGGGGCGAAGGGGGAGGGGGGCCCATCATGTTGGCTTGAGGGCGGCTGTTGGGGTGGCCTTCCAGCCGCTCGGTCTACTGCGTGCTGTACAGACGTCGATGGGATGAATGCACCCTGCAACTGGTCGATCCAACGCGCATGGAGATTGCCCATTCATGGATGGCAGACGTCTGCGCTCATTGATCCAGAACTCGACGGCAGAGTCGGCGATTGCCATCCTTCACGTGCCTACAGCACTCATCTGTGTCTACCCAATGCTGTCTCTCCGCTAGTATGTACCTAGCCATGCACAAAGACATCATCGAGAGGTAGCGACTGCGTTTGATGCTTCAGCATCACATGTCGCCTGGTACTCTAGAGAACCAGCAGCACCGCTGCAAAGCTTGGGGTCACTCGAAGCTGACGGCATGTCTGCTTGACGCGACCGTTACGCAGCCATGCACGCGACAGCCATGCCCAGTGCAGTCATCCCATCAGCACAACCTTCTGTTACACAACAAGCGACGGCCTTTTCCCGCCACGGTTCTTCCGCGAACACGGTCAGTGGGCTCGCTTGGTAGAAGTCTCCGAAACGCGTCCAGACAGCCCCCAAATGAGTGCTTCTGTCAACCTGCGTCACTTGTCGAATCCTCTGCATCCTGCTTTGCTCATTTGCTCCCACCCCTGCGACGACCGGTGAACGTTAATGACCTTCACTGCATCCCTCTAACCCGCTCCGGACATAGCGCCCCCCACTTTTGGCTCCAGTAGCGTATCCTGCTGGGTTGCCTCTGGGCCAGGTTAGTTTGCACCCTTCCCAACCTCTGCGATGCTCCCTCCACTGCTGCGCGCTTCTCGTGGCCCCCATCTTGTGTTTCTAATTCTGTAAAATGACACGCTTGGGCTCCAGTCCTACGCGACCGGCCGTCGTGCGCTGTCCCGTGCATCTCGCGTCGCCTAACCCTGTGGACCCAGGGCTCAGGTATTGCGGATCCTTCTGTATGCTCCGCCGTGGATGTGCAACGTCTTTCGGAAGGCATTGCGATCGGCCCCGTCTGCTATCACTCTTTGACCACATACTCACCTCCAACGACAGTGCAGATGCGACGAGTCTCTGCCCGTAGCGCAGAGGCCAGTGTCAGGTCTTTGAGCCGCAGCATGCTCTCTCCCTGCCATCCGAGCGGAGAGATCCTCAGCCCGCGCACGCTTGCGCTGAATGGCGATTGGAACCCTCGCTCTACTAAATCCGATCACCAGCCAATGCTTCACCCGTGGAAGCAGCGTTCTGCTAAGAGAGGCATCCATCATACAGAACGTACCACAGTAGTCACGATCCAGGTCGTCACCCCACTTCAGAGTCTCGACGTCGCCGGCCATGGACCACCTGCAGGCACAACTCCACTCTTCATTGATCCTGACCGCGAGTCGTGCAATAGATCCTCCAGACGGAGACTCTCAACCAAGATAGCGGGGTCCATCCCTCCAGGAGCCCTTTTTGTGCTCCAACATCGAACGACAACATTGACTCAGAACTCTGCAAAACAAGACGGGCCCCGTGCTCCCGCTCTTGAAGTTGTTGAGCTAGCAGCCCGCAAGTGGATCGCATTGGTGTGAAACGGAAAAGCACGGCACATGTTTAGCGGTCAACGGGGAAAGTCATCGGGGAAAGTCATCGTTCGTTCCTGGCTGCTAACCTCAATTCAAGACATCGCGTACTTCGGGCCAACGCGCCGATGGGCTGGCTTGCTTGCTGCTCACGGCGCACGGCGCACGGAGACGCAGCTTATACAGCGCCATCTCGCAAAGAGCATGTGCAACACTAATATTTCAAATCAGCATCCGCCCCTTGCGATGCAAGTCAAAGAGATGCATAATGCGTATTCTACCGTCTTTGGCGTTGCAAGGGCGCTTGATAGACCCTCCTGAATGGTCTCTCGCGGATGGACGCATGCGACTGGGCAATCCTCTTTACATACAATCGGCCCTATTCTCTACCAAACGCTGTCCGCCATGCCGCTCGTCATGTTCGAGCCGATAATCGAGATCCAAGACTACTCATCGAACGAAAACATGTATTTCTCACATTCGCTCATACATATTTCATGCCGCCAGAGGACCAGACGAGTGCTGGAAACAATGTTTCTGCTTAGAGGACCGCTTGAAAGGCACGATCTTATCTTGATCGCGCTTGAACAGTCTTGGCTATGCATGCGCAAAAACCTCGATGAAGTTGCGTCACTCGTGGGTGAGAAAAACCATCGTGAGAATCTCGGACGCATATACTGTTGTATAATCTAAACCAGTTCCTACTTATTCATTTTTACCCCTTCCGATTCGCTCCTTACTTCATGATAATCAGCATCTTCATCACAGCCTTCAAAGTCACCCACTTCGCAGAACCTCTGGGTATCTCCACCATGCATTGCAATATTTTCGCTAGATTTCTCGAGCTCTTCTGTTTTTCTCGTAATATCTTTCATCGTTTTTTCAGCATCTGAAAATGTAGACAACGACAATGTGAAGTCACATCTTTCAACGCACTTCACTCCTCAATGCGGCACTGGGGATCCTCGTTGTGTTCCTAGTGGAATGTTCTTTCTTTCCTCGCCACCGTGCTCGCTGGAAACACAACTGTACCACGGAAAACTTCACAGCTCAATCTAGTCACCGGTTTGCCATGTCTTGCTTTTAAGCCTGAGCATGCGATGATATTTGCGCGACCGAGACTACGAGGATCTCCTGCAGGTGATATTCATCCCGAAAGCTGTGACTTATTCGGACTTGAAGCGACTGGATATGTGTGGTGATGATTCTGCCTTTCATAGGGATCTGCGATTACCTTTGTCAGACTCTTCTGACACCACGGGGGGAGCATTGAAGACTGGGAAACCTTCATTCGCTACCACGATTGCCGCCACTGCAAGGTCATCGTGACAGACTTTGTGACTCGCAGTAATACTACAAGAATGATGTGGCAAAGAGCTGAAATGATGAGGTCTCACGCATGTATGCGACGTTACATACTCCTTGACTTGTCTATATCGGTGGACTTTCAGCTAGTAAGATGGACCACGGCACTCTCGACATGTAAGATAAAAAAAAGTTGCTATTGTATCTCACCAAAGTGTCGAGACTCAACGAGGACATCACGACCATTCACAAGAAAACTGGGACAATTAAACGCAACCCAAATACTAATTAACTGGCAGACCACAACCGACCTAATTGTGTAGCGTTTCTCTTATCTAATTAATACTATATTCACACCAATGCGACTCTTCGAGCACACGAACCCGCATGCGCAATATGTCTCTCTATATTCTTACACGCCTTCATCTCATCCCATCACCGCAACGCAACGCGACGCAACACTCAAAAACACCCGCTGCATGGCAAACCTCGTACGAGGAGGTGGGATTAGTGAGGTAGGATTGGACTTTGGGTATGTATGGTTGTTTGTATTATTACCACTTGATACGAGAGTAGTGCCCAAGGCGGCTATCTCATTGAACAATCGAAATTGAAGAATAAACGATGTTATGATTCTTTTTCATCTCGCGCTACTGGAGTTTTTTTTCTTTATACTTGAATGGGGATCGACGTGTCGTGGCTGTAATTATCGCGAGTTCTTAATTGTATGTTATGTTACATGATATAATCTACAACCAAGCACAGTCAGGAGATTTGGAGATGTAGATGTGTAGAGTTTTTATCTGAGGAGTGGTTAATTTTGGTGTTGCGTGTGTCCTTTTACTGATAGAGTCGTTTCCGATTATCAACCCTTGTTATGCAAAGACTGCATCTTTTATTCCCGAGGGGTTACTACATAATGCGCAAACGCGTGCACAATATCCCTTTGACACGTGCTGCATGTGACACAGTATAGTAGAATCCCAAAGCATGAACATCACTAGTGCATATGTCCATGCTTGTCAAGTATGTAAAACCACAAAACCATCACATCACATCCCAAGTCCCCACCCATACCGGTCAACTCACCACCGCCAGTCTAGTATCCACTCCTTACATAACACCCTCCGCCCCCCCATGCCCGAGAAAAACCCCCAATCTCGTCTATCTCCCTAAAGCAGTAATCCATCGTCACCACCCCTAACCCAATGTAGTCACCATGGCGCCGCCGCGAAGCGACACACACCGCGCTTGAGCCACCAGCCCACTTGACCGTCCCAGGCATATATCCACTGCTTCGGATATTCGGCCGCGCTTCGACAAAAAGTCTAATCATATCGCAGAGTGCGATGATCAGGCTGCGTTAGCGGCTCAGATGGGGTTCTTCATTTGTGAACTAAAGAGACTTTGCGCCCGCACGCGCGCGCGCCGTCGGTCGGTGGTAAGACGGCGTGAAGGGAGTGTGAAGGGTTGGCGATCGCGGGTCGGAGACAGCGAGGTGGGTGGGTGGGTGGGTGTGGCGAGTCGGGTGGTGGGGGGTGGGAGGGGGCGCTTGTGTCATGTTTTTTTCTCTTCTTCTTTGGTTAGTTGAGATGGAGAGTGAGTATGGTGTGGTAGTTATGCAGTGCAAGATGGCATTTGTTGTTGCTCGCTGTATTGTTTATAGCGAATAGTGAGATTTGTGGGATGTATAGTATGGTATGTAGGTATGTAGTTGCAGGTGCAATAATTTATTGTGATAATGCTTGGGTTGCTTGAATGGCAAGGAGGCGCTGCGCGCGTGCTTAATGCGGGCTCTCGCTTGTTATTGCTCGAGTGGGAGGGGTTTGTGACGATCGCATGCGGGGCTGCTTCCGCTCATTTTGGCTGGCTTGATGCGTTGGGGTACACTATTACAGCGCTGGTGTGGGGAGGTTTCGAGGCATGATTGTTTGTGCTGGGAGATGTGCACGGAGATTGATGAGTGAGGCAGTGTTCCTTGAGCACGGGTTGTCACTGGTATTGACGCTGAACTTGCTTGTACCTCGTATTGCGGAGATCGACGATGCTTTGATACTGATCATGTGTTTTCAAGATAGCATGGGGATTTAGTTTAACTAGAAAGTGATTGGCGTCTTGGTTCTGTATTCATTCTGATCAGGAAGATTTGGTGCCTTTTCGGTTCTTGTGTAGAAGCGTTGGGCGTGATAGGTAATATTAATTGACTGTTAAACCTTGGTCGATGCGTTCATATAATTAGGTATTTTGCTGGGATACTATGAGAGATGTGCATGTGAGAGACATCGTAGAATGGTGAGTTATGAGCACAAGAAGCAGTGAGTGACTTCTTACAATGAGTCCAAGGGATATATCTTCGTTGCAGAGTGCAGTTGGAAATGAAGCTTTCCTAAATGTCATAATAATGTATAGTTATCTGGATCAGCATGCCATATGCTCGGATAGTCACATTGGAAGCGCACTATCACCACGCATGATTCCAACAAGCACACTCGTCCCACGATCCGCAGCAACGTATCCCCATGGTTTATAACATCCTATACACCCACAGCTCAAAATATCCACCAAAGATCCATCCATTTCCAAAACCCACGGTACCATCACTCCAACTCGCAACCCCTCCCCCCCAGATCTTTCCCCTGCCCATCCCCCATAACATGCCACCCTTCCACGGTTGTCACCTCAAACCGCTGTCTCAACCACGAAGAGCCTTTACAGACATGTACAGATATCAACTACCCTGCATCCAAGAATTCTACCATACCATGACTACCTACCTCGTAGGTACACTCCAACAGCACCACCAGCCAACAAAAAAGAACACCCCAAAATTCTCATGCATACATGACTCGGGCGCGGAAGAAAGCATGAAAAGCGGCTCGCGTATGCAGGTACGGATACATGCGGCGCCCCGGCTTAGTGTTACTGTTCATGTGGTGGCCTGAATATGCGGGGTGCATGGGCGGTGGGAATGCGAGGCTGGAGATTCGTGAGGGATAGGTAGATATGTGAAGTGAGATGCGATTGGCACGTCTGGGGTTGATTTGTTTGTATTGAAATTTTGGGGGCGGGTGTGTCAATGGGTGGTGTGGAAACGGAAGAGAGGCAGTAAGGAAGGATTTCAAGGTTAGATTGTTTGGGAGTGGAGTGAAGGTGTAATTTAGAGAGTGGGTGAGAGCTTGATATAGCTAGCAAAGAATAATGGATGGTTCTACTCCGAATATTCTGTGGTAGTTTTATTGGGTGCGTGCGCTGGCTTTGGTGCTGTGCCTAGTCCTTTGTGTCTGCCGCATGTCTGCTTCTCCTACGACAAATAACCCAAAGGTTTAGGTGAGTATAGTACGTTACTATGAATTATTGATTAGCAGAACAACACATATCCTTACGGATTGTGTGAGAAAGGCATGATGATGTTCTTTGCCGAATCGATTGACATCAAAAATATACCACAAGGAAACGTCTAAGAAGACCTCGTATCTCACACTCTCCGTTCCAAAATATGGCTCTGATGCCAAGGGTTCGCATTTGGACGGTGGTCAAACATTTCCTTGTTGCTGGAGCTATAGCACGCACATTTTTATGTGTCGGTGAGGTATCATAGCATCTGGCCCAGATGGAAAAGGATAGGAGGTGACGTCTTTCCGACCATGTATTTTCAGACCACGAGCGTATAATGAGTTGCTAAGGAAAGTCGTAACGGACTCTTCACACAAGATATAAGCCCCCGCAAAACCTGCCAGCTTAGAGAAGGATCATAACGTCTGTGTTGTGTTTTGATATCTGCTGCTCAATGCATAGGTAACGAGCAAGTTGATTAACTTAGCCAGGCGAGCCGGTTACTTTTACTGACAACACCAAACTTCACAATACCCATGATGCCTTCACATAAGAAGCTTGAAAAGCCCAGAAACACAGTGGTGCTCTGTATTCGCGTGGGAGTTGGCAAGGCGGAGGCCAAATAACCGAAAGATCCAGGAAAGAGGCTGTCAGTTTTCGCAACAGGGTCGCAATTCTATAGCTCTCAGATAATGACTAGCACGATTAAGGGACAAGAGACGGATTCATTGAATACGCTCCGAACGGGATAGATTTTCACAGTGCTCGATCATGTTGAGATGGACAACGTGCTAGGCATCTGTTAAACAGAGAAAATTAATAGCTTTGAACGGAAGACGAACACGGCACATCGTGACTCCTATATACTTTCAGCGTTTGGTTGTTTGCTGTGGCACGTCTTCTACCATACGGCACATGTTGTTCTTGTCGTTGCCTCGCGTGATGACTGTGGCTTGGAGCACCATCGTCAATGCCGTCTGGTGCTCTTCGGGGCGGAATTTCTTTCAGCCGAAGGGCTTCCGTGTCGGCTTGCGACCTGTCTATACGCGACGCGCAGGCAGCCATTAAAGCGCACATAACAACTTCGCGCAGCATGTCCAGCAACCTGCCAAACATTCACGGACACGTTACTGCCCGCAAGATACAGCATGTCCGCTGATCCCACTGCGAATCTGCAGGTCTTCTCACCTCCAGGGTCTGGCCGCTCAAGTCCTGTACCCCGATCATCGCGTCACGCTGCCGAAGAACGTATGCAGCCTTTCACCTTGTAGCAACCTCGACCAAGGCTAACAAGGCCTCTCTACAGCTCTGTACAAGAAAGACAAGGGCTTCCGGCGCTATGCGGCTGGAGTGGAACGCGCACTCGCCCTCTGGGACACGGCTCAGCAGGAATGGGCCGACTACATATCGTTCTTGGGCAGACTGCTGAAGGTCAATCCCTCCACTGCACTGCAATCGTGACTACTTGTGCTTATACCATGTTTCTGCCAGGCCTTGCAATCTCACCCACCAGAGATACCAGTCATTCCACATAGCACCACAGTCGCACTGCGATTAGCGCAGTGCTTGAATCCAGCATTGCCCTCGGGTGTACATCAGAAAGCCCTCGAAGTGTATGGCTATGTATTCACCACCATTGGAGTATGCCCTTGTACCTGTGCCTTGTGACCAGAACGCTGACACAGGCCAGAAAGATGCCCTCGCCCGTGATCTCCACCTCTATCTCCCCGGTCTTGCTTCCGTACTCTCCTTCGCCTCGCTCTCGGTCCGCCCGCTATTTCTGTCGGTCTTCGAGAGCCATATCCTCGGGCTTGATGGTGCCGCACTGCGTCCCGCCCTGAAAGCAATCATACTGTCTCTACTTCCCGGGTTGGAAGACGATACAAGTGAGGACTTTGAGCGCATGGTTGCAGGCCTGGAGGGTCTACGGAAGGCCGTGCAGGAACGCTCTGACGACGTCACACACGCAAAGATCAATAATGGCTCCTCTCACTTCTGGCAATGTCTGTTTCTAGCCACCATTTCAAACACTTCACGAAGGCAGGGCGCACTCGCTTTTCTTGTGCGATACTTACCCAAATTTGGATCACCAAGTCGCCGCGGCTCTTTGCCGAATCCTGTCGCAGACTTGTCGCCGGAAGCAGAGGCTGCAATATATCCCGAACCAGGTCTGCTCATCCGTTGTTTCGAGTCGGGACTTGCAGACTCGCAACTTCTTATACAGAGAGGGTTTCTCGACTTGCTAGTCACTCATCTGCCACTTGACTCGCCAGTTCTGCAGCAGCGAGTAGGGAAGGGGGACTTGGAACGGCTCGTCGCGTCCGCTGCTGGCGTGGTATCGAGGCGAGACATGAGTTTGAACAGACGACTATGGGCATGGTTTCTCGGTCCTGAGCCTACAGCATCAGAGGGTGGCGACGATGTCGTATCCCCTGAATCAGAAAAGCATGGCTCGTCGGGTGACTCTGCACACCAAGCAGCCTTTTTCTCTCGTTACGGCCTCGAAGCTTTGACAAGCAGCGTCTTGAAGATGATCAATCGTCGCAGCACATTACCGCATGAACGAGCACGACCCTTTCGTGTATGTCTTTCGTTGATGGATCGCTGGGAAGTGGGCGGCCTCATTGTACCAGAAGTGTTCCTTCCGGCATTACGGGGTGTTCAGTCCTACAGTGAAGTCAGCTCCAAGGAAAATGCCGATGAGGTCATGCGGAGCGCCAGTGCATTTTTCGATGGCGTCGACAGCGGCTTGATCTGGGGTAAATTGGCTCAGCTTGTGACATCTTCCCTCCAGTTGGATGCACAGTCTCACGAAGACGCTTCGCAAGACATCAAACTGGCAAAATTTGTTCTGGCGAAATTCAACCTCAAGGACGAGGACATGGTCCAGCATCATATGCCTTTGTTGGTACTTTCGACGTTGGCTTCTTTGAACGACCGGTTCGAAACGGACCAGGGTCGAGTGAGAGATGCTGAAGCTGTGACCCTGGCCTTAGAGATTGCGGATTCTCTCATACAGATTCTGCCAGACAAGGCTTTAGGGGTCGATCAGATCTCAGGGAAAGACCTTCCGCAACGTACTACAATGACCAGGAGTCAGATCCTTGAACGCATCAAGACGTTTTACGAAGACTCACAGGGAAGTCTTGATGTGGCAGATCCTCCTTATGAGCCGACGAAGCTTGGCTATCTGATCCTTCGCGAAGCCACCCAAGTATTTGCCACTTCTATTCGATCTAGCGGACCGTCAGTCTCGACTGAGACAACTTCAGCCATCTTGGCTAGCTTGATATTCAAAACGAAACAAATGAGAGCCCTAGACGAGGTTGATTTTGTCGAAGTGTTCACTAAATCGACCACATCAACAAGCACGGATCTTACGTTTCCACATGTCAGCGCTATGGCGACGATTTTAGCCGCATTGCAAACAGTACACCCCTCCAACCCGTATATTCCTGCGGCTCAATTTTCCGAGCTTGTTCGGTTCCTGGTTTGCCAAGCTTGGCAGTATCTCTCGCCAATGAAGCCAAAATTCCATGTTGAGGCTACTCGATGCTTGCTACAGTTGCATTCGATTGCGCCGACAAGTCGTTTGGTTGAGGCCGCCATCTCGTCCATTATAGTCAAAGAGACGACGGGCACGCAGATTTCCAGTAACATGTCGACTTGCGGTCGGCACTTTGCGACATTGTGGACTCATATCATACATGAAACAAGCCAGCAGACTGAGAAACGTGGTAGTGTGGTACGTCGAGCAAGCAGTCATAGCGTGCTTAACACATCATTATCGCACGACGAGTTCTACGATCTTTTGAGGCGACCACTACTACTTCTACTGGACACTCTGGTTGAAGATGCTTCTGACACGTCTGCCTTTATACGAAGCTGGTTACAAGATTTACAGAGTATCAACAAAATCTTCGACGTTATTGTGGCCCAGATGCAGTCTTTGGGCTGTCTTGTGGTAGCCGATTCCCTAAGGCCAGAAACCACAGAGTCCTCTCGAGAGCTGCGTTCGAGTCGAGACGACATCAAAGAATGTCTGTACTACCTCAAGCATGTCACTAATATCTTGCAACAACCATCCCCAATCATCTGGGCTGCCATCTCTGAGGCTTACATCCCATCGGTAGCTCAGTCCTCCCAAGTGGTCTTCCAGGAGTGGCTTCTCCGTGTCTGTCTGCACACACTCCATCTCCAAACTAGCCCCTCAGAGGCGAACTGTCAGGCCACTACAGATGAGCTTCATCGGACTTCTACCCAGATTATTACGCAGATACTTCAGAACCCTCGTGCGGTCCCACTCCGAGAGCTGGAGATGGAGGTGCCATTGCTTGCGCGGCTGCAGACGGCTGGTCCTTCTTTACAGACTGCTTTACTGCAGGCAATATTATCGGCCCTCAAACTTCGCCTTACCCGAGCTGCGCAGACGCCCTCGACAGAATCCAAGCTCCCTAACCATCCTTCTCAACGGGCGAGTCTGTCAATCGCTTTGAATCGGGACTCTGAAGACAAAGAACCAGCGCCCATTTCTCCACCCCCACAACTCATTGACTGCCTAAAGTATGGCTTCTCTTCGCCAAGTAGTCGTCCAGTATTGGATGATTGGATTAAGTTCTTGGTCGAAGTCCTGCCTATGTTTGCCGACACTATCTACCAAAGCCTCCTGCCACTGGTAGAGTGTTTATGCAAGCAGATTAAAATCACCTTCGAGCACCTGCAGACAACCTTCACGATGAAAGAGATCAAGTATACCGTGTCACCGGAAACTACTCTCATCTCACTTATCAACGGATTGGAACAAATACTAGCTAAAGCACATGAGCGAATGATGATGCAGGAAAGCAGGGTTTCTGCAACGAAGTCGCCTGAGCAACCCCACGGCTTCTTCAGCAATGTGGTGTCCGGAGTGTTTTCTTCAGATACGAACCAAACGCGTACCCCGACAGCAAATAGCCGGTTGACCGTACTGTTGTGCTTCCAGGATACAGTTCGGATTTGCTTTGCTATCTGGTCATGGGGAGGTTATGGGCTGACCCAAGGCACACAAGACCCCTCATCAGCTTCATCTTTTGGCTATACCGCTCTACGAATGCGCAATAGAGCCCGCCGTACTTTGGAACATCTTTTCGAAGTAGAAGCTCTAGAGTGTTTGGAAACGCTGATAGTCGAATGGAAGCAGGCCTCTGAGCGTGGACCAGAGGCGTCGGCCATTATTGGTCTGCTCAACGTACTCAATGGATCGAAGCCCAAATATACTATTCCGGCCATATTCAACGCCGTTTACAGTCGAACTGACCCCGGCGCCCTGGATACCGATCGCCTGTCCACACTGACCTCCGATTTGGCTGATGTAGAATTGGTCGCTTTTCTTGTCGACTACACAAGATCGTTGGAAGATGATGCCATGGACGAAATCTGGCAAGACTGCACATTGTTTTTGCGGGATGTCCTCACAAACCCTCTTCCCCATCGACAAATCTTACCCACTCTTCTGGAGTTTACGGCTGTCGTTGGCCAGAAGGTCGACAACACGAATTTCGGAGAACAGCGGAAACTGAGACGGGAGCTTGCAGTATGTTTATGTGTATTAGTGGACCTGAACCCTACTGACAAAACGCCTAGGATATTTTTGCAAGGATTCTGACAGCAATATTTACGACCCGTTCGATGGGCTACTTGCAAGACTCAAGCCAGGGTTCGGATGAAGAAAGTCCAGCAACGACCAACGGCATGCGTGCACAGAAACGGGCCAACGACGTTGTTACTATCCTGACTAGCATTGTCCCCAAGCTTTCTATTATACTTGTGGACAACGATCGCGTCGCCAAAGCCGTTTCAGATGTCTCAACATCGGTCATAGGCCCTATCTTCAGGGCAAAGTCTTTCCCAGACAACGTATCACGAGGAACGTTGGAGCTATTGCGTGAGTTGACAAAGGTCTCACAAGGTAATAAGCTCCTTAAGAAAGACATTTATGACGCTTTCAACGATGCGAAATTTTTCCATACATCACTTCCCCTTCTGCTAGAGGCATGGCTCCCGATTTTGGCGCAATGGACACAGTCGGATAAGGAACGCGTACCAGAGTTGCTGGCCCGATTGACCGCGCCGACAACAGCAGGAATCATGTTTGGTGTCGGTGCCACGTCTGCTCGACAAGAGGCGGATCGCAAAACACAGCTCACCCTGAAGCGTATTGCCCTGCTAGTTCTCGCCAATGCTGAAGATACATTTACGCCAAACATACCCCAGATCTTGGAGAAGATTGTTGAACTTGTCTCTGCAACGCCTGCATCATCTCCATCTTCAAACACGCGCGCGGATGTGGTTGTGTTACTGCGCGCAATTATCCTCAAGACATCCCCGGTGCACTTAGCAGCACTATGGCCGGTTGTAAACGGAGAGCTGACATCCGCGTTGTCGTCTCTCCTCCCTGACGCCGCTAATAAAGAGCACTACAACAACGCCGGAATCATACAAATTTGCAAGCTGCTGGATGAACTCATCGTACTGGACCCAGACGACTTTCAGCTGATGGAATGGCTTTTCATTACAGACACGATTGATGCTGTGTACAAGCCCACCACACCTCCATCAATTCTTTCGTTGACCGACGAGATCAGCGAGGCACTTTCGTTGTCATCTGTCACCCTGCCAGCGCCACTTGGCGCTCAAAACGATTCTGAAGCTGACGAACCCAAGCGACGATTGTTCCTTGATCCACTTATTGCGGCTCTAGAGGAAGAAGAGGGCGCAGCGGTTCTGGATATGACAAGGGGTGAGCTTATCAACCGACTTGTCAGACCATTTTTGGGTAATTTGGCGATGAATGCTTTCGAAGCGAGGTATAGAGGCGGTGAACCGGATTGGCAAGGGGTATGGGAGAGTGTGGTCAAGGATGCTTGGTCCTAGAAAACTGACGAGCGAACCAGTCGCCCATTTTCACGGTGACCATAAACCATTGACCTGGCGTCATATGGAGGAGCGCGCCTGCCTAGTCAGTATTTGAATATCGAAAATGCATTGAACCCCCCCCTCCCCCGATTATCATGTGTAGCATCAGAACGGAGCCAATACACTGCTTCATTCGCAACTGCGTCGCCATGGCATGCCGGGTACACCCAAACCCTGCTTCATCATCCCACCATGTAATTAGTCAGGATTGCTTCCTCCACATAACGATACAATCACGATCAGTACTATTCGGGGCTGTCGTGACCTCTCCCCCACATGCAACGACTGCACATTGGAGTGCACGGTCTCGGCTGCTCCAGGCATACTTCCGACCCACGGAACGCAAACAGCAGTCGGTGGCTTCGCATCAGTGATTCGACCTGTATTATCACGGCGGCCCGTCACGCTATCCCGGGTTGTGGAGTTTTTTGGCTCCCGCTAACATGGCGCAACGTTCCGTTGGCTCGATTACCATGGTTCAACCCCAGACAATGTCTGGACCCTTCAAATAATGGATGGCCTGCAGTATTACAATGGAAGAGCTCGGCGACTTCGAAGTGACTATTCCGAGTATACGTCAGTGTCGATGCCCGAGGTAGGCGGAGCCGATGGTCGTGCAACCGTGCGGTAGGGTTTTGATGGCGGAAGGGCGGCTTCCAGGTCCCCTGGAATTCGGGAGGAGCGGTATATAAGCCTGGAATAATTTGCAGTCGTCAGAGAGGTGAAGAAATCATCAATTTTCACTCATACAATTCACTCACTTTGGTACATAGTACTACTGCACGCTACATTCGCTCGTAACCCAAACCACAGCCCCACAAGGTATTGTCTTGTCACATGTCCTCGAAAGACCACATCGGTCAAGACTACGAGATATACACTGCCACAGCAGTCCATCTGCGCAAGATCGACTCTCCGGTTCGTCAAACCAGTTCAGCTGGTACAGAGTGTCCGCACATGGCACGAGACCAACGAGTCACGAGCACCATGCCACCACCCAGCTCGCCATATGACCACAGCACGCCCCCAATGACCCCCAGGTTCTACGCTGGCACAACCCCACGATCATCATTCTATGCGCAAACGCTGGGTTACCCGCGCCGTCCTGACGCAGCTGCTGTCTGGCATCACAGCTCACAGCTAGGGCAAACAACACCCCGTGTTTATGGGCCACGCGATGGCGTGGACTACAACAGGGCGCAAGACGCCCCTCTGAACGCTCTGCATCCTTTCCCATACAGCATACCACCATATTTGCAAGCATATGCTGCCGGTCGCATACCAAAGATGCACGCCCAACACTACCAACTACCTCGCATTGTGATTCCGACTCACCCAAGCGAGATGGTCTCTACAAAACCATCCCAAGAACTGCATATCTTGGACGGTTCTGAACACATACCGAAGAAGACCAAGACCAAGTCTGTGTCGAAGACACCGGAATGGTTTATAGGCCTGACCCAGAAGAAACGACGCCCAAGTGAAATCTTCAACAAGAACTTTGGCTTCGATGTCGCGTCCCTACGAGCACCCTCTGATCGCACGCCTCAAATCAGTCCCCGCACTTCCATCTCTCGCGCGGGACCCCCTTCCCCCATCTCACCAGCAGACTCGGTGAAGAGGCAGCGCATCGACTCCAAAAGCGCAGACATGGCCCTCGGCTTTCCCTTTGGCAAACCCACCCCAGCCAAGAGCATGCGTGGCCGCGATCTCGGATCCCCAGCCATGTCGCCCCGAGATTCAATCGTGCATGCCACGCCCGCGACTTCACGACACGGGACCATGAGCAGCGAGGATGTGCACCCTGGTACGCCGGTTGACTGGAGCAGTCCCTATCCAAACCCAAGTCCAAACACATACTACTACCCGCCCACCACCCCCGAACCACGCCGCCGCTCCTTCCCCAGCATCTCTCTACCCGCTGAACGCAAGCGCAGCAAAGAAACAGCCATGCTAGCCCGCCTCTCAGTCCTCGACACAACAACCAAGCAATTCGGCACGTGCCCAAGTTCAAACACCACACCCACAGGTCGGAAAAGGGCATGTACACTTGAGCGGCGAGACCGTACGAGTAGAAAAGTAGTGCCCAAGACTACGTCGACAAGCGCGTCGTCGTCGTCGACACGGTCGGTGCAGAGCCGTGGTGGTGGTGGTGGTGGTGGTGGTGGTGTATTTGGGGTCGTACCGTGTGTACCGCTGCTTAAGCGGGCGACGAGCGATCCGAGTACAGAGGCGTTTTTGAAACATGTACGTGCTAGTTTGGAGAAGAGGAGGAGTAGTAGGGATGCAAAGGGAAAGGGAAAGGGGAAGGGTGGAGGGGAGGTGGATTATCTGGTGTTTACGGATGAGGATGAGAAGGGGTTTTTGGATGATGCGCCGTTATGACTTTTTGGGGGCTTTTGTGGGTTGGGATGGGGGCTTTGGCTGGAGGGGATTTGGAGTTGGAGTATGGGATGGTGATGATGTTGTTGACTGGCTAGTGTGATATTTAGGGTTGAGGGTTGAGGTCGGTTGGATGATTTGACCTCCCCTTGCCCTATCCAACAATCATTATTAGGACCTTGGGATCTGGAAGTTACGTGCTTTATAGTGATGTTCACGTGCATTGGGACACGAAACAATACTTTGGCTCATGGCGTCTGTGGTGATGCAGGACCAGGCTTTGCCAGTATCATCTCAGCACACCACGACGAATATCCTGCATCAACATATCCATCATAACCCAACCAGCAGCACATACTGCGCGCAAGTCAAACTGCCATAGGTCTGCATCGCGTATCACGTGTGCAAGTCGTCATAACAACCATCACATGATGTACGTAGAAATGTACCGTCCAATTTATTTACCTTCGCTCCACGCAAGAGAGAAGAGAAGGGGGTAAGCAGACGCCCAGTAATAATAATCTAACCTCCATTTTCCCCTCTGCATGCTCAATGAATGGAAGAATGCACAGTGAATAATGGGGTATTCAGTTTATGTGAAGAAGAGAAGAAGAGAAGCCCGAGGCCGCGAGCTGCGAGATGAAAACCCAGGCGGGGCCGTGCTGGGGATGAGTCAGCGGCGCTAGGCTGGCTGGGGGCTGGGGGTAGAGCTAGGCCGCATATGGCGTAGCGGCTGGCAATGGGCGAATTGGGCATGGCGGATTTGTTGCGTGTGTGTGTGACGAGGGATGGCGGGGTTGGTGTTGGCTTGTTGGCGGGGCTGCGAGGGCGACTTTCACTGTGGGCGCTGTCATTTCACCGTGTGATGTTCCTGAGGCTTGAGAATATTGATACTATTGTTGTTTCAGGTTAAACTGTGCGTTTTCAGGTGTCCTTTGTTCTGTATTCGCAGGGAAACGGTGGCTCGGGATCAAACAGTCCATAGAATATGTGGTTGGACTGACGAGCAAAGTGACTGACACGATGTAAAAAGTTCGCCTACCTTGGTCTCATCTCCTCGACCACCCACCCGCACTAGACCCTGCGCAACCACTCACCGACACCCACGACAACATTTACTCGATCGCCAGCGAGTAAACATAGACCGCGCGGCACACGACGCTCGACTACTTTGTCGAACCCACAGAGCACGCTCAACCGCACAACCATCAAGACTAGGACTGCGCACGCGAGCCCAACCTACGAGAACCTCCGTCACACCTACTCTGCACAATTCAACACAACACACCCTACAATCACACGACATGTCTTCAGCAGGAGGACGCGGCCGCGGCGGCAAGTTCAACAAGGTCAAGCGCGGAGGCGGCAAGAAGTTCTCGCGCGATCTGCAGCCACTGAACGCAGATGGCGAAGTCGTAGGCATGTGGGGTGTACGTACCTTCCCACACACACACAACCACCACAGCACACACACACACACAGTCCCCAGCTAACCCTCTCCCCAGGAACAACCCGGCAAGATCGCCGAAGAGTCCTCAGAAGCCGAGTCCTCTTCCGAAGAAGACTCGGACTCGGACTCAGCCTCCAAGCCCGCCCAAGAAGAACTAACCCGCGAACAACGCCGCGACCTCGCCAAAAAGCGCAAAGCCGCCGCCATAGCAAAGAAGAGCCAAAAGACGCCCGAAGCAGGCGACCTCCCCACCTCCTCCGAAGACGAAGACTCGGACGACGACATGCCCGCAAACCCAAACCACACCGCAAAAGCCCGCTCACAAGCTGCCACCATGCCTGCAGCCGCGGACGAAGAACCCGCAGCCTCGACCACAGCAAAGGGCAAGGGCAAGCAAGATGTAAGCCAGCTTTCGCGCCGCGAGCGTGAAGCGTTCCAGGCGCAGCAGGCAAAGGAGCGGTATGAGAAGTTGCATGCAGAGGGTAAGACGGAGCAGGCGCGAGCGGATTTGGAGCGGTTGGCACTAGTCAAGGAGCGTAGGGAGGCGGAGGCGGCGAGGAAGAAGGCAGAGGCTGAGGAGAGGGCTGAGCTGGAGAAGGAGAAGAGCGAGCTCATGGAGCGCGAGAATAGGAGGAGGGAGCAGGCCAAGGGCAAGGCGCAGCGTCTTGCTAAGGGTGGGAAGAAGAAGGCTTAGACTTGTTACTGTGAGGAGTGCATCACTTGTGATGTTACAAGCCAATGCGAGAGTATTTGCGGACTGTAGAAGCTTGCGATTAGTATGTGACGTTCTTAGCTTACGAAGCCGTTGTCGTGATAGAACGGTAGCATGCACCACATCTTCAGCACAACTATATCCCGTAGATATTAGGTTATGAATACAACAATCCCATTTCCAACCTGTGCAATCTCATTGTTTGAAATATCTCCTTACTTTATGATCCTCGCTCTCTCTCTCACGCACACACACAGACACCAGCACCGTCCGTACAGTTGTGTGCAAAACAAACATCAACAGTGGCGATATCTAGCGCTAACAAGCACAAGGTCTGGATCGATTCTGCAAGCCCTGATCGATCCAGTACAAGAACGATGAGCAGAGTTTCAAGATTGTAGATGCTGACTTTACATAGTCGTAGTTCAGCCCTGTTCAACGTTACCGTGACCCCGTCTCACCAAAGAGTCTACAATCTCGCGTCTTCGTCATCGATCGCGCCGTTGTCGCCACACACGCGACTTGAACATGAAAACATTCAACTATCAATTAACTTTGCATCATTCGCTAGAACACTCACTTGAAGTGTCTACTTCACAGCCTAGGAGACTCTCTATGACTATCTGATACGTCCACGAGTGCAATGTTCGATTTCACATGCCCCCGTGCCAAAGCAATCTGGTGCTTCTACTGGATCTCCAATCCTATGCATGACCGCTGTATAGAAAATGATCAAAAGACAGGAAAGATTAAGAGAAGAACACACAAGGGTTGATCATCTGAGAAAGACAAGAAGCAACAATATGCGAAAGACGCTTCTTCCAAAGGGCGGCAAAGAAAAAGCGACAAAGCGTCGACAGAACCACCACGACAGGGCGAACCCTCCAATACGAAGGAGAAATGAACCCTCTGATGCCCCGTAGGATCTAGGCGATTTCATCAATTTAAAGTACCATGCCAAAACCTCCTAATTCCCAAACCCACCGTCATTATAAAGCTTTCTCCAACATAAAAACTAACACAAAAAAAACTCAACCCTCAGTACCTAAGCGACCAAATCTTCACTTACCTCCCACACACCCTACAAACTCTATCCCTCACCCACCTCCTCACCACCACCACCACCATACCTACCTTCCCCACCTTCCAAACCCTCTACTCCCTCCCTCTCCCTCCCCCACAAAACACACACAACCCTCCCCCAAACCCTCCCCCCACCCACCCTCTCAACCCAAGAATCAAGGGGTGGGCATGTACACGAGGTGCTGCTAGGCAGTGTGGCGTGGTTGTGTAGGGCGTGTGTCGTAGTTTTGTGCATGGGTTGGCTGGGAATGAGGAGCTGGCGGGGCGGTTTGGGATAGTGTTGAGTTGATTGTGGAGGGGGGTGTCGAGGGTGAGGGGTGGGTGCGGTGGGTTGGCTGGGTCAGGTGGAACAGTAGGTAGGTTTTGTGCATGGTGGGCCGTGTGTGGATGGCGGGACTGAAGTTGGGCGCAGGGGTAACATGTTCATTGGGAGACGTGGGATGGCGTGGACTTGTGTACGATCATGGTTATTATAGACAGAGAGTTCATTTCTTTTAGGTAGACACCTTGATTGATCCGTATAAGTCGGGTTGTTACCTCCAACTCTGCTTTCCACGTCGACACTTTATCATGCTCCATCCCAAGAGATTTCTCACCTCAGACCTCTCAATTCGACTCTCCACGTGTGTTTTCCGTCCCAGCGACCCACGACATCCGCCCCTCATCTCATTTATATCGTTTCGCCATCGTCCCCCCGGAAACATCAACATTCAAATTCGACAGCATAGCTTCTCTCAACTCAATGCTCGAGTCCCCCTGCTCCAAATCCAGTCTATCAGGCTGCAAATGAGCTTTTGCATGAACTTCATAATCATATGTTTCCTTCAAGAACTTTGCAATAGCCGTGTTCTCGCGCGGTGTCCCCGTGCCGTAAAAATCTCTTAATTCTTTGGCAACCAGCGTGGCCAGCAGCACGTCTGACCGCACTTCCTGTGGCACATCCTGCCCCGGTACTTGCACCTTTGCGTAGTGGTGTAGACCCAAGGCCGCCATTTGGTCAGCCTTCGACCACTTGGTTGCGCGCAGAGGCGTTGCCTCTACGAATTGCTTGACGCGAGATTTCAGTTCATCCCAGGTGATGTCGTATTCGAACCAGCCGCCGAGGAGTTCATTTACTTTCGGCGCGAAGTCGCGGAAATGATGCGTGAACTGGTAAATGTGTTCAATCTTGGCGAGGAAGTATTCAACGTCCATGCCTGTGATAGTCGGATCGACGTGCACGCGACGGAGAATTTCGCCCGGGGCCACGCCCTTGTATCTGCGGTATTGAGACTGATTCGACACAAAGAGATAATGGACAATGCGACGTAGGACGACCCGCGTTTCGGCTTCGCTGACGTGACCAGATATGTCTAAGTTCTCGCGTGAAAAGACGACAGGCTGCGTCATGGTGAGGAGGCGTGGACGGGCGTTCCTGAAGTAGGGTTTTGTGCTGTTGTCTCCGCCGCTGTGCTCCATAAGATGATCCCAGCTACGGCTGGCAGCCTCTTCAAACCGAAGGGTACGCATGTATTGAACAAGATTTTTCTCAATCTTTTCCAGGCGATAGATGTTATTATAAGTGTCGTTGCCTTTGGTACTAATCGAGTCTACGAGACCGGCTGCTCGTAAAGGTTTCATTATGTCACTTGGCAACAAGTCTTTGACAAAGCTAGAGACACCCAAATGCTGCAATAATGTAGCATATTCGAGGTCAAGGAAGCGGACGTCGTGCGAAACCATTTTCTTCGCACGCTCAATGACGATCTCCCGTGACGACGGTGCCAACCGTCCGTAGAACTCGTCAAGAACGGGCGTGTCCCTCTGAGCTACGGGAAGTTGTGGGTTAGGGAGTCCCATCTCGCTCCTGCATTCGGCGACGAGTACTCGCACATTGATACCCAAAGCCTGCGGTTGATAGGGGAGGGCCATTATGAGTCTTGCTATATTAAGATTTCCGAGTTCCAGATGACTCTTGTCCGCCTTGATAAAAGCTTTGATGTGCTCCATGTATTCACGGCGTTCCTTCTCCCCGGGGAATTGCGCACAGTCCCATACCTTTTGGATAGTCTGGTCACTTGTGGCTGGAGTGGGCGCTGCATGCACTTTAATCGACGTGCCATCGACGCGCATGTACTTTCCTTGGAAGTATAGCACTGCGGGACAATGCAGGACCCTTCGTTCGATGCTGTCGATTTTGGCAACGAGTATTACATGGTCCGCAACAGGTAGCTCCTGGGTTACTGTGCACTCCATAGCCGCTTGTACGTCATCGTCCCAGATTTGAGGCGCCATAGAATCAGTAGACCTGCTGTCACGCCGTATAATTGGTACCCAGAGCTTCCTGAGACTCTTGCGGCGCATGTTGTATGCTGCAGTATGATTTCCTTGACTGAATTTCTCCACTATATTCGCACCGCCTTTGTTCGCTGACGGGATATGAATGCGAAACAGCCCTTTGGCGGCTCGTATAGCGTTCAGTGTTTGAGACGGCTCTTTGAGATTGAACGATATCATGGGTGGGTCCATTGAGACGGTGGTCAGCGACGATACAGCCACCCCTAGAGGAACATGCTCTTGCGTTTTTGGATCGACACCTGCGGCTGTGACGACAGCGACGGAGGTGGGCACATTCCGCATCAATGCACGAAGTGAAGATTTGAGCGCTTCGGTTTCGGCGTCCAAGTCGGGTATGTCTGTCACCGCTATCCTGGTCGCGTCCCGTTGATTGGCGTCTGTATGCTCCAGAATGCCGTTTATGTCCTCGATTTTGGAAGGCGACAAATCGTTTTGCTGAGGTAGCCCATTCTCTGGCTGTTGTAGCAAATGGCGGGTCGCGTGATAGCTACGAGCAAAGCTAGCATGTGTAGAGTGGGCGCCACATCGATGTCTGTGAGAGAACATGGCACATAGCGATGACGGCCCTATAAAGAGTTAGTATCATGCTCCTGCAAAGACTACCTTGCTACATACGATTCTGTAGATTCCACCTATAAAACGCCGCAAAGAAGCGTGCCGCAGGACGGTGAGCCAGCGACATTGTCGCAAAGGAAATACCGGCTACACCACTTCTATCTGCAGTCCCGGTTGTGACGAATTGAAAAGCGACCGACAGTGCAAAAGAAGAACAAGCGACGACGACGACGACACAATTGAATCTACACAGGTGTTCCCGACGCGCTTTCGCACCTCCCCAAAAACTTAGTCTTGGCTCGCAAACCTCCGCGCCCATCTCCGCAACTTCATTTCTCTCATAGCAGCTCTCCACCCCTCCCACCACCACGCAACCCACGCCCCAGCCACCGACACAATGGCTGCCCCGATCCCGTCAATCAGCGCCCTGCGCGCCCTCCGCGCTTCAATAAATCCGCAAACCACCACCAGCACCCAACAAATCCGACACGCCACACTGCTCCGCCGCCCAAAACGCCCCTACACATTCACCCAACTCATCACCCTCTCCGACGGCTCCTCCTTCACGCTGCGCACCACAAACCCCACGCCCGTCTACAAGAGCACCAAGGATATAAGGAACACACCGCTTTGGAACCCAAGCTCGCAGAAGCTGCTGAATGTAGAGGAGGACGAGGCAGGAAAATTGGCGGCGTTCAGGGCCAAGTTTGGTAGAGGGTGGGATGCGGAGGGCGACAAGGTACGTTTTTACATGCGAGGGTTATGGAAATTGTTGTTTTTGTTGTTGTGATGGTGGTGTGTGTGTTTGTGCTAACGAGGGGATGTAGGGAGATGCGGAACATAGTGGACAGGATCATTTGCTGGATTTGATAAGTGGCAAGGGGATGACGAATGTGAAGAAGCCCGATGCGGCGACGAAGAAGACGGGTGGGAAGGGTGCTGCTACTGCTGCGGCGGCTACGAAACCGGCGGCGAAGAAGTAGTGAAGATGCTGAGGAGGCGCAAGTTGTTCATACCCAGGCGCTGTTGATTGCAATATCACGACTATGTACTATAGGTTAGAAGAGAGGAAGGCCTTTACTCAAACTTATGCAATGGGGCCTCAGGGCAAGCCATCATCGAATGAGATATTTACCATGACAAGGGAAGAAGCATCTTAATAGATTTTCTGCCACAAAGATGTGTGGTCCTACTACACAGGACAATGATACAGCAATGCATGCCCTCTTTCTTGACGCGCCCAGCACAATGAAACCAACCAGCAACCGACATAAAATGCAATGTTCTATAAGGCGAGCATAACAGAAAGTATTGGCATCTTCATTTGGATGCTATTGGTACCTAAACAAATCTTGGGCTGTACTGCCACCCTAACGACCAATACTACTGAGCATAGTCATCGTGGCGCACTCATGGGGTATATTGAGCCTTTGTAGCTCATCTTTCATTGCTGATGAAGAAGGAATGGGCTTTCGTGCCACGACCCTGTGGATGCCTCTTTACCCCAACGCCGACCACCCTATGTGAAGCCACTGAAGGTCATGCGATCCATCGTCTCAATTCGTTATACATTGAGTCATGTCGCTCATGCGGGCTGCTCGTAAGCCCTCTTGATCACTCTTGCAAATTCTATGTGGTGGTCAGTTCTGGAAGAGCAGTACTCTAGAGTAGAGCGCAACATACGATCAAACTTGACATTCTCCCGGACAACAGTGCCCTTAGCCTCATTGTCCTTGTTGATGGGCACCTTGATCTTGGCACCATCAATGGTCCAGCCGCACACGCTGCCGACAAAGTGCTCGAACTCGCTGCCAGAGAGATTCAACCACGACTCGAGGATGCTGCGGTCGACTTCTCGTACAGCCTGGCTGACAGTCGCGGCGATGCGAACACGCATCAGCTCCTCGAAGCCTGAGACATCGGCAATCAAGTCGGCGTACAGGTCGTCTGAATCGAGCGTTGACCAGAAGGCAGCGTAATCGGCGCCCTCGAGGAGATTTCTCAGCTCGTTGAGCTTTTGTACGGCTTCTGACAACGGCGCATCGCCAGCGGCTGGGTTGTGTAGTGAGGAGGACAATGGCGCCAGGACGTGAGGTGGGAGGAGAGAGAGGCCGAGGGAGAAGTCGGGGCTGGGGAAGACGGTTAGGGCCTTGACGAGGATGTTGGTGATGGTCTCGTCCTTGGCGAGATGCGGGTTGAACTGGTAGCTGCAAATGATGTAGTCAGTATCTTTGACAGGAGGAGTTTCTTGGAGCATAATAAGAGTAGTAAGAGCGTTCAGATAGAGCTAATAATAAACTTCAGCGGGCGGAGGGATTCATTCTCCATCCCTCGGGTAATAGGAAACGTTGTGGTTGTTTATTCATCATGCGAATTGGCCCCATCGACGAGAGGCCGTGGGGTGGGGGACAAGGGCGGCGGGTACGTACAGCTTGAGGAGGGCGAGGTTGGAGTAGCAGTCGTACGTCTGGTTTTCGCACTGCTGCATGACATAGTCCTGGAAGGTGCCCGTCGTTTCCGGGTTGTAGCGGTCGAGGCCATCGAGGATCTGCTGGATGTGGTCCGGCCGCTCTGGCGCGAAGTCGAAGGGGGCGCCCATGGTGAGTTGTGTGGATGTGCGACGGCGAGCTGGTGGTGGAGGCGTCGTCAATTTCGTTCAGTGCGAGGCCCTGGGCGCACGAGCCACTTTGCCCGTCAGCGCCCCGCGCCTGTCATGTTCACAGAAAAAAAGTTGCCCGCATACAAGCAAAAGAGGACGGCGAAGGTAGACTTTGCACAATGCCGCCCTACGACAGCGAGTCCTCGGATGAGGGCGACGACTACACCGAGACGAATGTGCTGCTCGGCTATGCCACCAAGGACGGGACAGGGGACGCAGTGTCCCATCTTGGAGGCGTGCCTGTGAGTTGGTAGCAGGAACCATGGCTATCATAGACACACCTCTGGCTGACATGTCCACTTCAGGGCTGGATAGACGACACCACAGCACCCTCTGGCGCCCTCGCCAAGTGCAAAGTCTGCAACGGCCTCCTCAGTCTCCTTCTCGAGCTCAACGGCGACCTTCCTGAGCAGTTCCCAGGCCATGCACGACGGCTGTACATCTGGACCTGTCGGCGCAAGGCATGCCGTAGGAAAGACGGCAGCGTCAGAGCGTTTCGAGGTGTGCGCATCGCAAAGGGCGCGGGCAGCAAAGCGAGCGTCAAGGTGGAGAAGAAAGACGCAGTCAAGGTGGAGAAGAAAGACGCAGTCAAGGTGGAGGAGAAGCCACCACCCAAGATTGGCGAGTCGCTGTTCGGCGTTCAGAACGGTGCAAGCACAGCCACACCTGCGAATCCCTTCTCGAATCCATTTGCTACGCAGTCGAATGGCACTGCGCCTTCGAATCCATTCTCGAAACCAGGAAATGCGAACCCGTTTGGCGCTGCCACACCCGCCGTCAAAGTCACGTCCGAAGACAGACCAGAACAGAAACAGGACGATGCATCGACAACACTACCCGAGACATTTGCATCCAAAGTACGGCTATCGTCACCGCCTGCTGTCGAACAACCTGCTCGCCCACACGAGCCATGGCCAGCAGAGTCGGCCTTTCCTACATCGTTCCCACACTACCACCTTGACGCCGAGTACGAGACCTTAGACGCGCCGTCAACGCCTGCAATACCAGACAACGCCCGAATGGACATTGACACTGAAGGAGGTGGAAGTGGAGGAGGAAAGGAAGACAAGGAAGTCTACGAGAGCTCCCTAGACAAAACGTTCCAGAAATTCGCAGATCGAATCGGCGAGAATGCTGAGCAGGTCTTGCGCTACGAGTTCAAAGGCAAGCCTCTTCTCTACAGCGACAGCGACGCCATTGGGAAGCTTCTTGGTCCACACTCTGAAAACGGGCCGTCTTCGAATGCAAAAATTACCACTACAAGCTCGCGCGGAGGAGCAGGCATGCCTCGCTGTCAAAATTGTGGCGCAGAAAGGGTGTTTGAAGTTCAGCTCACACCGCATGCCATCACCGAGCTGGAAGCTGAAGAAATGAGCCTCGATGGTATGGAGTGGGGCACCATCATCATGGGCGTATGCAGTAAAGATTGCAAGCCCAGTGATGTTCCAGAAGGCGAGGTCGGATACCTCGAGGAGTGGCTTGGCGTCCAGTGGGAAGAGGTTGCGTCGAAGAAATAAGTGCGCTTTCGCTGTGATCACTGGTCGACTTACTATTTAGGACACGATACCCAATATCCTACTATCTTCAACTCTAGCCACCTACCAACCTCCTTTCCATATCTCTCCTATCTTTCTTAACCTCATCTACAAATAGTTGTTCCACCTCATTCACACCACACAACCAGTCATATAGTCGCCACTATCTCCCACCCTCCTCAACAAACCTCCGCTCGGATAAATCACCTACCAATCCCCTCCCCTTGACTGCCAAAATCTCCGACCAGAGGCCGTAGACATGACGTAGCGTGTTCATTCAGCTTCACCTATCCTACCACTTTGAATGGTGTCTTGGCTCCTCAGCCACCACCCCCGCCAAATCTCGCTAAACTAAACGTTCAAGACAAGCCGCCACATTGGTGTACTCTGACAACACTGAACCTTGTCGTCTGAAAACGGGAGTGCAACAGACTTTGGCATATTACAACGGGCGGCGTAGGCGATGCTGTGCTATGCTGGGTACAGTACACAGACGTTGACGTTAGAGCGACGCATTTGCTTGGATTAGGTCTTCTCTCCTTGTAATGGGCGTGGCTTTAGTTGGCTTGCAATTACATGCCAGTGGAATTTACGTATGGACTGCAACGCAGCGCATCGTGCGAGCTGGAACACTAGTCTTTCATCGAGACATGACCGCATGTTGGAGTGTGCGTATCCTCCCATCTACTTTTCAATGTTGATTTTGCTACTGTGTGTTGTCTGGTAGGTCCAGTAGGCAAACATTATCAGTGTATCCCTCCTACACATAGTATATCTCACCCGTGTCACCCGTTCTGACCGCTTCTCCAATTTCCAATCCCCAATTCCCACATCTATCTACCCTTCAATCCGGCATTTTCCCCCGATCACAGATCTGGAGGTCCTCCTGTCACACACATACACACCACGGCCCTTCCATCCCTGCTACTTCTGCACAACCACACCTGTCACTCTCAATTCGTAATCAGCACCGCACAACACAGCACGTACAAATCACAAACCATCCCCGACCTTGTACGACGTTACACAACTTCCGGCGGGGTTTGCCGCAGGTCAGGATCGTCAACCTTCCGCGTCCGATCGACTTGCCGTTGTGGACCGTTAGTTGTGGTGGTACATACATTGAAGCTAGAACGGGCTACCCTCTGGTGGTTACACAAGTTCTAGACAGCTCGGCCAAGGGGGTCCTTTTGGAAAGTGCGAAAGCAAGTAAATCTAATCGTCCAAGAAAAGATCAGGTTAATGTTAAGAAGGGATTATCATCCCACACCAACCAACAAAACAATATAAGTGCAGAACGCTCGATTCAATCCGCTTCGAATCACCGGAAAAGCCACAACCACAACCACACCAACCAACCAACCCAGGAAAAACCAACACCCCCACCACCACCACCCAAAATGCCACCAACCCTCCTCCAAACCCTTCTCCTCACCCTTCTTACCCTAGTCCCCCTCACAACCCCACTCTCCCTCCCCCCCTCCCCCCCAACCGCCCCCGCACCCCCAAATACCTCCCCTTCCCCAACCTCCTACCCAAAAACCCTCTCCCAATGCCCAAACGCCCTCCAAAACCCCTCCTTCGAATCCAACCTCCCCCCCTGGATGGACATCGTAACCGGCTCCTTCCAAATCCGCGGCGCCTACACGGGTCTCGGCGGCGGCCACGACGGTCCACACTTCTACTACGCACGGAGTAATAGCAGTATTGATGCTACAATCGCGCTCTCGCAGTCTTTTACTGTTATACCTGGTTTGACGACGGCCGGGGCGGGGGCGGGGACGGGAGCGGTGGTCGAGTGTGCGGCATGGGTTGCGTCGTTTAGGCCGGGGAATGTGGGGGAGACGAGTGTGGAGGTTTTTTTGGATGGGGTGAGTTGTGGGGGGGCGAGGGGGTTGGGGATTAGTGGGTGGACGAGGGTTGGTGGGAGGGTTGGGGCGAGCGAGTTGGGGCCGTTGTTGGACGGTGGGGTGCATACTTTGGTTGTGGTGGTGATTAGTTATGGGGCGAGTGAGGAAGGGTGGCAGGTTTGGGTTGATGATGTGGTTGTTGGTGTTGGGTGTTGATGAGGTGGGCCTGGGAAGGTGGTAAGAGAGTGGGACTGGAGTGAGGTGACGTGGTGGGTGAAGGAGTGTGCGGGTGGGAGTAATGCACTGTACCATAAGGCTCTGGGACGAGAGACAAGCGTCATATCTAATATTGTAGAAGCGATACTATACCAGCACCAAAACCTATGCTCCCACGCCTTGCATGACAAAAAGCCAAAACTAACTCACAACTGTCGCCATGGACAGCGTGTCGGAACCCTCTTCGTGCTCTTTTGCCTCCACTTTAGCTAGCTCCGCTTGCAGCCATTCCTTCTGGCGAATGCACTCCTGTATCTTGTCTATCAAATCATTGCGCTGGAGCGTCGAGTCCAGAACCTCCTTCTGATCCGAAGATCCCATCTTGAACATATGTCGCGTGTTGAACATGGCGACCATGAAGACAATGAACCCGATCAGTGTCAACATGATGGCAAATGCCGCTTTGACATGCCTCTTTGGTCCGACCATCTCCTCTCGGCGGATGATATCTGGATCCCTGGCTTTCATAACCGCCGTAGTATCCACTGCACGCTTCGACTTGGATTTGTGGTCCCGGTAGAGGTCGCGGGCAACAAAAATGTTAAACATGCTCTCTGGGTTTTCCGGCACATATGTCACGTTGTCGACACCTGCTAATCGAATACGAAGCGGAGGCGAGGTGCTGTCTCTTCCTTGAATTCTGGTGCAACTCACTATATGGGCCTTGGGCCTGCTGAACACGCATGTCAAAGTCTCGGTGTGTTTGGTATGCGTGAGGGTACAGTTCGTGGTATCCGCTTTGAGTCTGTCAAGATTATTTAGTTTTGGTCAGATTTGCGGAGCAGAAAAGACGTACGTGGTATTGGGGGCGAAGTCGTTGTCAAGTGCCAGTCCCAAGCTCTTTGTAGTAGCACCTGCGGTAGCAAGAAGGGGGAAAAGAGGCCCTTGTACTAGTGTGCACAGTACTATGTAAAATTTCATTTTGAAGCGTACTGGCGCAAGGAGTCTGCTGTGCAGAGGTAATGTGGTGATTCTGGGTCGTATTGCGGGTAGGAAGGCCTAGGTGGGTGAACCAGATCGTCTCATAAGGTGGTATGCAGTGGCTACATAGCGATGGACGGAAGGTGAGGCAGGAAGTCAATGCATCGTCGGACGTAACTGCTCCTGAGACTTTGGCGAGGTTCGTAAGGAAAGTAGTAGCAACAGTAAAGGACAGGAAGGAGTGCGAAGCCCAATCGAGAAACGAGGAAATGGATATCCATAGAATGATTATGTCTGTCGATGATGGAGTCAGACCGATCGCAATAGCTGTTCAACAGGAAATGATGTCATTACGGGATACTTGCGACAACCATGTATTGATCGAACATTGAGCAAAAGAACGTGTAGATTATAGACGCTATATATCCACAGAGAATTTTGGTTTTCACAGTTGTACGCAAAAGATCAAGGGCAAACGCGTACTGGCATGGAATGTCCGACATCAGGCCGCTGGATACGAGGTTCCACGAAGAATCTCGTCCATCTGGCATGGTAAGACGAGATTCGGTCGTTGTGTGGACTTGTTCCAGTCCCCAAAGGATATTGACGACTATTCCTAGACAGCATACGGCAGTTGTCTGGCACACGTTTGTACTTGCATAGGAGAGAGGTATTCACGTGCTGTTGGTTGCGGCTAACAACCTCGCTGAACGTACATAAGAAAGGGCGCGACGAGACCAGCTATGGGGCATGATGGATGTGATGGACGAAGGACCGGAAGACTTCCTCGGCATCTGACTAATAGTGGCAATGTCGGCGGAGCATTCTCCGTCCAACCATGCCACCCACTCAACGGTGATACCGAGAAACCAGATGCCGAAGTGGCGATTAGATCAGCAACAAGCAACCCGCGCTTCCTGTACACAAATCGCGGAATTCGTATCGAATTTCCGGGTTCGTCTTGTTTCATGGGACGCAATGGATCCTGTATTAGCCAACTCTGCTCTGCCATGTCGGCAAGCGTGGATAGCTTCTCCCCTTTCAGATTATGATGCCAATTACAGTGGCCAATGTCAAAGGAAAGTAGTGAGCATACTTCATGATCACATCATAAAACCACGACTCATTTCTCGGTAACAACGCTGATTGGAAGAGTAATCCTTGGATGTACTTCACTGTAGTATCGCTAATCGAAACCCACCAGGAGGCTCAATCCGTCCTCTAGCCTCTCTAAACTATTCCAAAAGACCATGGTAGGACCGGAATCCTGATTTGAGTTGATCTTACCCTGATCTTGTGATGTAAACCGGCCACGTCGCGTGATTGGAAGCGCCGTCACATATACAAAGTGAAGGCAACCATCGTCGCATTTTTGTTGATTTGCCACACCTTTTCGATACTTCAGAGCGATCTCTGTAGCCTGCGTACGGATCCTCCTCCGCCTCCAGACAATCAGCCAGAACAGACCCCTTGCTACCCAGTCTGCAACATATATTCAGAGTCGAGGAACCTCAAAGCTTGCGATGTCGCCTACCCAACACCTTTCCGGTCCACGCGGATTGCCACTTAAGCAATTGCAGTATAGAGTAGATCCGAAGCATTTCGTGACACTCCAAGCATTGCTGTTTCCATCTTGTTCAAAACGTATCAGGGTAACTATGTTCTATCCTAAGCACAAATATTTCCAGGAGTAGTGTCGAGTACAGCGTGGCTTTCTCGCTATCGAGGAATCCTTTCACATTCCAGTCAATATCACCGGACCTAATGTGTATGGTGTGCCTAAAGCGACAACTGGATCGAGACAAACGTTTAAGCTACGACGGCGGAGTGGATGAACGTTCAGCGGAAGCCCGATGGCTTAATGGCTCGAGTCGATCGCGATGTTTGGAAGCGCTCAGCGGCATGGGTTTGATAGCGAGGTCGCTACCTATGCTGTCTGATTAGCGTTGGAGCGCTGCGACCACACGACTGATACAGGAATCTCACGATGCGTTCATCTAGCCGGCAGCTTGGGTGGACACCTCGGCAATGGGAAGTTGAATCGTAGAGTCGCATTCTGTCGATGTCTGCTGATACTCTATTTATCGGAGAGTAGAGTGACCGAGATGAACATGCCTTTGAGGCTGTTCCTCGCACGGTGGGCCATGGGGGGCGTCGCCCTTCACTTGCTTATCACACTGAGGAACATAAGCCCTGGACAGTCAGCCACCAAAAACACGGGGTAGGCTATATACCTCGAACGCGTACAACGAACGCCTAGCTCAGCCATGTGCGGAGGAGAGCCACACGATTCCAGTGGGTTACTAGGCATGTCCGGTGCGAAGTCCGTACGCTGCTACCAGCTTGAGACTAGTCACTGGCCATAACCTACTGTGAATGTTGTAGTCGACATTGGGTTAGCACTTGCTGCCTCTATCCGACGGCAAGCTCATCACAGATCTTTCCATCGGATGGGTTAATGTGTCAACGGGACTGACAGTCCTCGGTGTGTCGTGTGCACGTCGTAATGTCATGTTTTCGTATCATGAGAAGTACACTGTTGATAATGAGGAAGACACAGAATGCTTCCTCTCGACGCGAACTCCGACGGTCGGATTCGCCTCGGCGACTCAGTACAGTAGCTCGCAAACAACCCTATCGGATCACGACATAATCCTTCACTTCAAGAACCACGGACGTTCGTCTTGTAGACCTATATGAGATATAGCCTCGGTCACCGATATCTCTCTTACACTTCCCAACAACTGCTGGATTCCACCAGATATTCCAACGTTGGTCTATACGCACCAGACGTCTCGTTACGAATCACTGCATCCGGATAGCTCGTGGATCGTGCAAGATTGAAAGATCCGAGCTGCACGGCTCAGCGAGTTCACAGCCCAGCCTTCTTGCTTGTGGAACATGCTCTCTACACGTCAAGACATGAGCTCCAAGTCTGTTTGCTTGGATAAAGCACGTGAAATGAGATTTTTCAAGGCGTTCGGGTTGGAGTTCTGAAGCTAGACCCATCACAAGAGGGCTCACAATATCGGGCTGGCAGATTACAGTATCGATGACCATTTCCAACGGACGGTCGTGGCTTCAGTGCTTACCTACAGTTCACGTAAACTTTGGGGCTTCGAGGTCATTTCGGTATCACAGTCGATCTTCACAACCTATGGTGCTGGTTGGCAATGATGAAGAGCAAATTTAAGGGTAACACCCAAAGCAAGCAACAATGCTGGAATGTTCCGGGCTGAGTGCTAGAATATTCTGAGCTGAGATGCATTGGGATTATCATCATGAGCCTCATGCACTGTAGCATGGCCAATAAGCTACTGAGTAGAGGCACAGAGCAGCACACCTGTACGTAGCTTCGACTGGAAAGCCCCGCCGGGATGTCGTGGCAGGCTTGCAGACTCTGGTCTTCCGCCTGATGAACATCAACAACTGAGGAATCTCAGCCAACGTCCATATCTCGCCAAAGAAGTCTCGGTACGTGCGCTTTGCCTTGGTAATGGTGACGACGATTACACACACACACGTGCAGCTCTCCAGACTTAGCCACCGTTGGGCACAAAACATACCCTGCCCCACGCAGAGCTCGGTTCGAAACGTATGATTCAGGTCGCGAATACTCCGTTCTGACCAGTCTCGAATCGAATTCCAGTGACGACTTTCCCAAGATGGGCAAATATCGCTCCAAAAGCGGCTGGTAAGTGGGACGAGTGTAGGCGCTTCGACAAAATTGCCCTGATTGATCAATCACATAGTCTTACCTGCAGAGCGCGTCGCGTCAAGTGTAAGTCGTCCAGCAACGAGGACTGCTCAGTCTAACAAAAGCGTTAGGCGACGAGACCCACCCCAAATGCAAAGCATGTGAGAAGAAGAACCGTCCATGCGAATGGGAGGCGCCCCATACTAGATTCAAGGACTACCAACCCGAGAGCTCTGCCAGCAAACCGCCTGGCGTAGGAGCCCACAGAGACAACGCAATGCACAGTAATATGATGGATGTAGACGGCGTTGGTAGGAGCGAAGGAAGCAACAGTCGGGCCAATTCACCGAGCCGGAACAACGGTCGGACCGGGCCCAGCACGGAGAGGGCTTCCGCAAGTGTCTCATCGCCTTCAGCAGCTGATCTCTCACCGGGTTCTTCGCTTGGAATACCGGACCCCAGAGGCTCCGCTCGTGGTGTGTCTGTCGCCAGTTTACTCCACACACAAACCCCAGAGGATTTACCAGAGGGCACCAGAGCGTACTCGTCAACTCCAAAAGCTCTGACGCACCACGAAGCTCTACTCGTCCACCATTATACCGAATACTTGGGCCGGTGGCTCGACTGCACAGATTGCACTCGCCAATTCACCCTAGGCGTTCCTGAGAAGGTCAAATTGTGCCCGGTTCTCTGCTACGCTGTCCTGTCTTTTGCTGCTCGCCATCGACAAGATACTGCGACAGCCGACGCTGCGTATCAGAAATGCCTCGCCCTACTCATTGAGAGGCTGGACGAAGACGCTGCCAGCCATGACGAGACGCTCCTGTGCGCGATTGTCATCCTACGATTCTACGAGCAGCTGAATGGTGAGTCGCGTCACCTGTACCCGTGTTGCGAGTGCACTCTGACAACAACTGTAGTTCCTTCCAGCACAGGCTCAGACGATGAGCAGCATTTGTCTGGGTGCTCAGCCATCATCCGCACCTCCCAAGGGCACCACTTTGTGGACCCATCGGCGCCCACTTTGCGAGAGGCGGCGTTTTGGGTATACGTTCGGCAGTGCCTCTACAACGCGACGATCAACCAAACCACTCTAGATATAGACTTCTCCCTACAACTCCATCCCACGCCAAGCTCGATGCGAGATTCGCACCCTTTGGCTCGGCTGAGACTAGAAACAGCCTGGTGCAACCAGATGGTGTGGAACACGGCCTGTGTAGTCAACTTCTGCTACGAATCCGCAGATCCACAGACTGAGAGGATCCACCGACCTCAGAGGTGGCAAGAACTCTGGGATCTAATTCAAGCATGGAACAATGAGAGACCCGAAGCCTTCAACGCGATCTTCGACGGGACCTCTGGCGACGAAAGCGCATTCCGGGTGATCCTGTTCACTGCTGACTGGCATGGTAGGTACGAGATGGATAGTCTGATCATGTCTGAGCGCTGACATGATGGTTTAGTGATGGCATTCGCATTCTATCACCTATCGTGCTTGATGTTGCTTAGTTACAAGCCGGGGCCCAAATTCGCTATTCGCAATATCGGAAGACTGTCTGAGACCGATGTAAGTCTAGCAACCAAGTCAACCTGCACCTGTTAATTGTCTCAGCACCAAATCCTTTCCCACGCACGAGCCATATGCGGAGCCAGCAAGAGCTCACGAGAGAGGGTGCCAGTCTCCATCATATTATGCCATACTATCTTCATTTGGGGTCCTCTTATAACCGACCCCGGTGAACGAGATGAGATATTACAGCTTCTTGTCGATTTTGAGAGGTCGCACATCTGGCCGACCGCTTGGATCGTCAGTGCGATCAAATTTCAGTGGGGCGTGGAGTGAGGGCGAATCTGTGGGTATACCCAGCAACCACGAAACTCTGGCCGGATCAACCGCTATTTCTGGCGAATCATACTTGGATAGAACAATACAAGTACATACAAACTATTGTCAGAGTTCGCAGAGCAGAGCAGAGCAGAGCAGAGCTTGGACGGTGCCAGGTGCAAGGGCGACACCATGGCAACAAACACTGCGATCAGACCACCAGCGCCCTTCCCAGACACGAGATGGACCTGGTATTGTTGACATAACCGCGCGCTCTCATGTGAACAGGTTGCTGGAATTGCCTGCAGACAAGCCTGGATGATTGGTGTCGTCGGGAAGGATGCCCGCACCCAATCAAGGCGCCGCACTAAGGTTTCGGTAACAGGCGCGTCACCGGCTTGGTCACATTACGAGACTGTAGCAACCTTGGCCGTCTGAGATGCCCGGTATGGTACTTTTCCTCTAGACGGATCCGCCAAAGCCTCAGGCACAATCCGGCTAGGCACCCAAGGCTTTCGAATCGAGGTCACTTCTTCCCACATTGTTGTTGCATCATGTGGACCGCTAATCAGGCCAAGCACCGGTACTCTACTGGGTGCTCATATGTTCCAAGACTTGTGCTGCAGGTTTTTGGGGGGATTAGCAGCTTCTTACACATCGGGCCCGGCTTCTTGCAGCATGTTGGTACACATACACCTGCTTGCATCACTCGTAGTCACGACTGTCCACCTCCGCTCAAATCAGCGAAGACATTTTCAGGCTACTTATCGAACTCCTGTTGCTACAGCAAACACAGGTCTATGGTGCATTGCATGTGTGACGCGGCATTACCGGCCTCTGAGCACATTACTGTTAACTTGTCAGTACCTGGGCATACTCACCCCAAGCACTGGTCGTACTTCTTCGGAACGGATATGCTTTCTGACCAATCCATGGAGTACGAAGGACTTACAGCAAACCTTCGAGAAATCCAAGTCTACTCGAACAGGTCGGTCATCAAGATCAGGACAGGATGCCGCACATGGCAGGTGCTGTTCGCGACTTCTCCTCTCGAAGAGGACCTGACTGTCACGTTTCTGGCCGCCCATCCATCTCAGTTTGCCGATTGTTAGTGTTCGGTTCTCGTACCCGCAGTTTGCGAGTATCACTTTGGGTCTCGAAGAGTTGACGAGGATCTTTGCGCACGAACCCGCGCAGCGGCAGCGCGCGAGCCCTTGGGGGAAGAATCCCTGAAAACACCTCTCGAATTCGGACTTGTGAAAGCTCGTTATGGATGGGACGCATTTGACTGCCGGGTGCCGTGCATCTGGCCCAGCAGCCTGTACCTGTGGACAGTGCAGGCAGCGCGTCGCGTTTGTCCCACTGAGTCGGGAGCTCAGCCAGTGATCAAGAGGCTCAACTTGTAATCGATATACCATTGTGGGCTTTATGCAGCTACGTCAGTGTCGAGCTTTTTGGGTCATCCAAGACTAACCTTGTTCACGTACTTCGTAACGAAATCTGGTAGGGGCACGTGACCCAAGATCCCTCCGATTCCTGGCAAGCCCACAACAATGGTCATCAAAGCCGATGATGTTCAAATTGGTTATCGATCCCTGCTCTATTACACGACTCACCGTATGGGGTTCTCTACCGAGAGGATTTCCATATAAGAACCCCTTAGCGTAGGTATCCAGTCGGCTTCTCACCATGAAAACTCGCGTTACTCGCTACACATAGGATCACACGTAGGCCTCCTATCACCACATACTCTACCATGCGCCGCGCAGACTCAGCAATGGAAATCGCGGACACTACACGCAACCACGCCAGGAGCGGTCGGAGAAGCCTTAATGGTGCCCTCGACATCAAAAGCTTGGGCGTCTACACCGGGAATGGCCTGAACGAACTCAACTGCGCCTTAGTGCAGTACCGTCAAGATGCTCCCAACGCTCCACTACGTGTGCAAGTACTTGAGGTGCGTAAGTCGCCCTGTTCACGCTGACAGCTCTAACTTCGTATAGCACAACAAAGTACCCATCCTCCCAACAGTTCGATTATCACTCCTCAACGCCCTACGCGATGTGCAAAGTCGATCCTCTACAATGCCACAGTTCAATGCGCAACTTGGCTATTTATTTTCCAGCGGAATAAAGACCTTCTGCAATAAACACGCAATCAAACTCGGATCTATCGACCTTATAGGTGTTCACAGCTCGATTGTGCCGGCACGTCGACGGTACCCCGAGGAGGTCAGCCCAACACTCCATCCATTCGGTTGGAATGCAACTATCACAGCAGAGACAGGAGTCACTACCATATTCGATCTCGCTGTTCTCGAGCACTCTGCGAGCAGACTACTGGCTTCGCCAAGCGCCTTCGTTGACAGACTGTTTCTTCGCCATCCATCCAAATTCCGCGCGTGTCTCAACATTGGTGAAATCGCAAACCTCAGCTTCATACCTCCTCTCATCGAGAACAACTCCCACAGTACCATAACACGGGACTGCGGCCCTGGGAGTCTTCTGATCGACTATGCCATGTCATACTGTACTTCGAACGACCACTGCGAGGACAACAACGGAACGTACGCTGCGCGGGGCACCGTCAATCAGGACATTGTCAATCGATTCCTACGTTCACATGATTACCTGCGAGCCCTGCCACCACTAAGCATAGCCCGCGAGATGTTCGGTGACCACGACGGACAACGACTCCTTGACGAATGCATCTACGCGAGCATGAAGGAAGTGGACATCATAGCCACCGTCACCCGAATAACAGCTCAGAACATAGTAACCCAATACCGACGACTCCTCGCGCACTACTTCCCCTCGGGCCAACAAGTCGACGAGCTCTTCATCTGCGGCGCAAGCGCACAAAACTCAAACATCATAGACTACCTCGAAGCAGAACTTCCCGAAAGCATCATCACAAAACCTCTGGATGATATCGGCATACCTGGAGAAGCGAACGAGGCAGTCTGCTATGCACACCTCGCACTCGAAACTGCACTTGCACAAGCCACGCGGCCTGATGCATCCTCCTCGTCCTCGTCCTCAGCACCAACAGGCACAAGCGACGCACGCATCCGAGGCACAATATTACGCGGCGAAAAATGGGAAGATCTATCAGCGCGAGTGCTTCGATTCAGCGAGGGCAAACAACTACATCTCACACAAGACGTCCGCTGCGCAGGCAATCTCGAAACTAGCATCAAAGGGCTTGGGCTACGCCAATGATTAGGATGGAATTATTTTGTCCCATTCTTTCGAAACGATATAATACCGGCGATGAGTCTTTGACGCCTGCACATATTGTTTTTCGCTTGGTAATTGAACCCGACGAATGTCCCGCAAGTTTCACGAATATATACCCCGCACGTAGTGGATGAGGATGATGTGTTCCCGGATCCTGGCTGCGGTCTGACGAATCAGTTGGGGCTGTTCATATCGTGGTCAACGACAAGCTTCGGATGTCCCCGCAGCTGCGGTTCTCAGTTGACGACTGAGGCATGATGTCACACAGATGACTGGAATTGAGACTAGCCTACAGCCGGGGAGTTGGATTGCTTATGAGAGAGCAAGCCGTTTTTCGGACACAGCACAGTGACCAATAGTGTCGCGTGGATTTCGCTGCCTAACACAGGATGCAAGGAGAAGGTGCATTTACACTTGTTCATATGAATCGTATATTGGCGCAGCTTTACGACTTCATCTTTCTTTCATAATGATTCCAGGTTGTTCATGTAGTTAGCTATCTTCTTACTTCTCACTATTCCATGTTTCTCCATGTCTACTCATGGTACAACGGTTAACGTGTCTCTCTTGCCCCCCACAATATCTCTCATGATGCGTGCTTTTTGCTGCTCTTCAGCCTCGCTACTGACATCATGAAAGACGGAATCCATTTCCTCAAGCGTCTTTCCACGTGTCTCGGGGACAAGGAAGTATGTAAACACAAATGCGAGCAGACAGAATACGGCGAAAAAAGTGTAGGCGCCGTAGCCAGTGTTTTGCACCAAAGGAGGGGTGATAAGACCCTACAAGTTGGGTTAGGTACGTAACTTGAAGCCGTCTTTCGAAGGTGGTTGTTACTTACAATGATGAAGTTGTTGAGCCAGTTGGAACAGGTGGAAAGTGCAACTCCTTTGGCACGCAGCGAACTTGGGAAGATTTCCGACTACAAGACTTATTAGTAGACGATCAACGCTGCTTAAAAATCGGCTGCAAACTTACAGGCATAGCCCACGGGACTGGGCCCCAGGTGGCACCAAAGCTGAACATGTAGAAGAAGAGGAAGGCCACAGCGACCCAGCCTTCTGTTGAATATTGAACCCAGCGACCGCCAAACTTGCCCACCAAAACCGAGATGATGAGATGGCATATGAACATTAGCCCAGCGCCGGTAAGCAGGAGTGGACGCCGACCAAAGCGGTCCATTGTCCAGAGACTAGTGACGACACCAACAAGTTGTGTGCCTAACCTTTTGTTAGTAGGTACTCCAGCTGCAGTCTACCGATGAGACACTTACAGTTGATGATGCCCGAAAGAAGGAGCTGCATCTCGTAATCCCGACCCAGACTTTCAAATAATGATGGAGCGTAGTAAATCAATGCGTTGATACCCACGAATTGCTGAAAAAACATGATGCCAACACCGACAATGGTCCGCCTCCAGCATCCATGTCTGAACAAGTCAAACCAAAGAGCGATCTCAAGCTTGAGGTGGTTCGTGTGTGTATGAGCTTGGAGATCAGGATGCTTCTCGCAACTGACTTCCTGGGCGAAAGCAACTTCAGCTCGGATCTCGCACCACTCCTGGATGACCCTTTGATCGTCGGTGGGCAGATTGCGTAGCTTGCCAAGGACAACGAGAGCCTCGTCGTCACGGCCCTTACTCGATAGCCATCGCGGAGAAAAGGGCAAGAAGAAGATTCCTATTCCCAGGACAAAGCCAGGGATCATCTGGATGAGGAATGGTAGGCGCCATGACCATTCGCCAACCATGTATCGTGTCCCGTAGGTCGTCCAGAAGGCAATAACAATACCGAATACGATGCTGAATTCTTGAAGGACTAGGAGAGCGCCGCGTATCTCTGGTGGTGCAATTTCTGAGATATAGAGAGGCGAAATAGTTGCCAGTCTGTTGAGTGTGAGCTGATGATATATACAAGGCTTTGGGGTATAAGCTTTCGGTACTTACGCTCCAATGCCCAGACCACCAATGAGTCTTCCAACAGTCAGCATGGCATAGTCCATGGCTGCGGTTTGCAGTATACTGCCAACGGTGAAGACGACCACGGCCACGACAATCGAGTACTTCCTGGACAGCCGATCTGCTAGGTAGCCAGCAAAGAGAGCTCCGATCAAAGCACCAAGTTCCAGCATAGCAGTCATCAGCCCCTTCCAGAAGCCAGCACCTGATGCTTCGGCCGAAACGTTGGGGAAGCGATCTAAGAATTGCTCCATGACCAATGTGACTGAGATGACTCCTTGGTCGTATCCAAACAGTAGACCTCCTATTGTTGCAAAGGCGGCGCACATGGCGACATAGTGATTGCTAAAGAGCCCTTGGAAGCCTGAAGTTTTTGTCAGCGTTGTCTTGCATATGGCGAATAGAGAGTGATTTCACGTCGAGAGTACATACCTGAAGGCCCATATGGCTCGCGTGTAGCAAACGCATCGATGGCATCATGCGTACTTACGACCTCTCGATGTTGCGCGGGTGCAACATCGATCTTATCCGATTTGTCTTGGGTGTTATTTGCCATCTTAGTTCGAGTACGATGGAATGTCGTTATCGATGAGATAAGACGCAGGCAGCAACTACAAAGGGGGGGAGAGGTGGCAGCATACTTATACCAAAGATCTCAAACCCAACTGCGTTGTTGATTGCTTGGACAGTGGGTCAACGGCAGAGACCTGTTGCACTAGTAGGATGCCTATCACTATTGCTTCCGAGTTGTCTTGGCGAGATGTGGGATGGAAGGACTAGCGATCGGTTGCAGAAGTGACAATCAGAGGAGTAGCTGTTCTGGCGACTCCGCAGATGATGCTGGAAGCCTGCTCTGTGTCGTTTGTGGGGGTTGTTCCCGACCGCGCTTGAAGACTCACTGGATGTTTCTGTGGGGCTTTAGGCCCGAGAACAGCCGAGCGTTCGTGCTACAGTACAGAGCCTCATCGTGTTCCCACTATAGCATCGTCGTACCCCTTGCTGTAGTGATTCAAAGCCTATGACCATGTTGAAATGTCAAAGCAGCTGTTGTCATGAAGCTCCAGCCCTGACATCCACATGAAGTCGCGCAGATGGATGAATGTCCAACGCCGCAGCCGTCATGGGGTTACGAACAACGCCCCAAAAGCCGCGGCGTTTGCTCAACCCACCTGGAGACCCCAGACAATCCTTGAAGAGGCTGTTACAACGTCAGCAATAACCCCAGCTTCCCCAGGATTAGCTTCGCATCGTCCCGCAATGGGCATGCTGGGAATGGCTGAAGGCTTGACCCTTGTGGGCGAGGTTGCTCCGTCGAGGCTGTAGGTTGCGGCGCGAATTGCCCAGGTGAAGTTCATTTAAGACACGCTAAAAGCCACGCTTTGCTACCCACGTGCTAGAGCGTTCTTGAGCCGCAAAACGCGCCGCTGATCGACTGCTGCACGAGTAATTCAGGCACTGCGATTGGACATTCTCACTGCTCGGCTGACTTGTCAAGATGAATGGATAGTAATCACCATCACGCATAGCAAGTATGGCATTCCGACACTGGCAAAGAAAGGGCCTACGTTCATCCAGATGACGTTTACTTGACCATGTATATCAGACATTGGGTATGTAGAAACCAATGATATTCCTGAACGATATGTTCCATGAACGACCGTGTCGGGTGGAAGTCTACTCAGTACTCTAGAGGTTGTTTCTCCGATGCATGGGACCGGCCCCACTCCCAAACACCTTGTCAAGTCTTGTCATTCGTTCCCAGACCAACTCCCCTCTCCCATCACCACCCTTCTTCTTGAAGTAGAGGATTCGGTGTTGGGGGATGAACTCCTCGTCTGTCTGCTCCGTCTTCCACTTGTCCAAGTTCGTCTCTTTCGCACCCAAAAAGCGGTCCTCGTATCCGATGATGTAGTCGCTGGGATCAAGGCTTGGATCCCAACGCAGTCGGTTGAGGACATCGGATGCCGGGCGTAGTTTCGAAGTCGACACTGGGGTTGCAGTGGGCTTCGGCCGCTGAGGTAGTGTGCGTTCAACAGGCTTTTCATCAACATCTTCGCCATCATCGAGATCCTCTTCATCATCCGAGTCAGGATCCATGTCTGCGGTATAATCGCCCCATTCACGATCATCAAGCCGTAAGCTCTTAATCTCGGATGGTCTCGACAGTGAGACATCAACCCAGCTTGTGCTCGGATCGTAGTTCCTCTCATCCGTTCTCAGTTGGGTAAGAAATCGATCAAGCACCGTTTCCAGTGATTGACGTGCCAGCTGACCTCCCTCTTTATCACCGAAAAGACCAGCGATCGATTTGGTAAGACCGACCAGATAACAGCCATGGTAATCCTTGAGTTCAACCGTGTCGACTTCGTTGTCTGTGAAACGTGCGGGCCAGATACGGACTTCTAACTCCGGAAGCATTTTGTTAATATCTGTGGACACTGATAAGTACATTCACATTCTCTGCTCATGGAGTTCGAACTTACCAACGACGAGGGAGAGACAACGTGACTCGATCCAACCGACAAGACTCTTTCCCTTGGCTAAGGTGCGACCCCAATACTGGATGTCGATTTTGACAAAGCTGTGTTGAGTGGCCAGAAACTTTGCTGTCCCTTGGCTTAAGAGCCTTTGAGAGCTCTCTGTCGACGAACTCGAACACCCAAGGAATTGGTCCCAGGTAGTTTCCGGACGTGATAGCACCTCAATAGCCGCCTTCAACTCCTTCACCAATATCTGCAATCCTGGTATTGTAGACGTATGAGCGACATTTGAGTTTGGGGTGTGATATCCTAGTATAACCATTGGTTCCCGAGCACTGCGATGATAGCGTGGCGGGCTTTTGTGAAAAAATGCATCGAACAATAGCTCGTTTGTCCAGTTGAAGTTTGCATAGTAGTTGAAGAAGCTCACTATGATGTCTGCTGCGCTGACTGAGCCAGAGTCGTACGCAAGCCTTTTGCAGATCCATGTTAGCATTAGAGTGATATGGGTACCGCTAAGGTACCCAAATTTAGAAGCATAGATGCCTCGTTGAACAGCCCATAGTTTGATGCAGCGGTAGGCTACACGGAACGCTGATAATGATGGTACAGTGCGTTGTATATATAGAAAGTCTCGGTACGGTTTCAGTTTGCGCAGCGAAAGCACTGAGAGATTGAAAATTGGATCGGATGCCGGCAGGTCGTGAAACTCAGACCATCTAAGACTGTTAGCGGAATGTGGTTAAGCGTTCGGAAGCACTCACTTCTCTGCAATTCGTCCTGCTGGACAGTACTGAAGATCAACCGCAATACCGTGGACAGAGAGTTCAAGCATTGTGCCTGTCTTGGCTTCAACCTTTCGAAGTAATCTTATGCCTCGTTCTTGTGCTTTGATCAGTCGTTGTCGGGCGAGCTTGAAGAAGGTCTTCGAACTGATGGGACCAACGCAAAGGCAGTCCAGGTCAGAGTCGACCGTCCAGACGCCTAGAGCGTAAGAGCCTACTGCCACCATCATCAGGGCTGGCCCAGAAAATGCAAGATTATGTTCATCGACCGTGCCGAGGATAACATCCTTCAGAATTTCGAAGGCCTGCTGTCGAGCCTTGGTTTGTTCTTCTGTGGGAATCATGCCTTGGCTGTACAGCGATGATTGCAAGTGAGAAAGGTCAGATAAGGCAGTGGTAGATGACTTGTGTTCAACCCTCATCCTGTGCATCGTTTCCACGTAAGAGTCCCCTCCAGTCTTCGAAGCGTTTACCATGCGCATAGTTGCGCGAACACTATAGTGATCGCTTGCAACCAATTGCACGCCATCAACGGTCTCAGGGAGGCCGAAAATATTGAATCGATCGACCCGCAAAACCTCCTGTGAGCGGATGAAGATTCTATCATATCGCTGGGGTCTATTGTCAGATGTATTGGACGAATCTGCCGCAAGCATGTTCCCTTTCGGGTCGAAGGTAGCACCCGCTTCTCCATCATATAGTGCTTCAGCTTCGCTTATGCTCGCATCCGAATTGGCTTCGAGGCGATACATGGACCAAGCGTCGAGCAAACCCACTTCGTTCAGACCTTGCTCTAGCAATGAGAGTCGGACAGCCGTTTGCTCAGTGATTGATTTCGTCTTCAAGGCCGAATCGATTGTGCAGGCTGACGTTGCGATGTTGAAGTCACCCGCAAGAATCCATGAACTGGATGCATGATTTTGCGAGAGGTAATAAGAGAGTCGCTTCAATTGATTGTGTTTCGCGGCGACAGAACCGTCGGTGAGGCCGCAGGACAGATGCACGCCGGCCACAACGAAATCCACGGCGTCGGAAGCCGAGACGCTCTTGAATTGAGCAACCAGTGCTCCTTTGTGTCTGCAAACCAAGTCAATTATAAGTAAAGCTGCATGTATACCCGGCAGCACTTACCTCCTATGGAACGGCACAGAAGTCCAACGAAAAGGCCATCTGCTCAGAATCACAATGTTCCGCATACTAGGAAGACTACAAGCTGATCAGAAACGGATCCGGCAAAGGATGGGTCGGCGATACTTACGGACCAATGTCTGGCTGATCTGGCGGTCCATGCGATGTAAACGGATATCTTCGCCGAATCTCATTGTCGCCGAGAAGGTACGAGAGGAAGTCGTCAGAGATCTCTTGCAACACGAGGACATCAGCCACTGCTGCGTCTGATAGAAGATTTCTCAAAATCAACGGATCACGGTCTCGATCAGGAGGGTATTCCGAGTCTATCAAAACGTTATAGCTCGCAATAGTAACCTCATTCGTGGCCATGTTCTCGGCCTCGGATTCTGTAGAGACCATCCAATTGTCGGAGTTCGCATCAAAAGCATAAGTAGACCCAGTCTGGTAAACTTGCACGGAGTTGCTGTTTGCATCTCCATGCAATTCCACGCAATCTTCCTCGTCTACTTCAATGGCATGCGACATTGAGAGGGATCGAGCACTCCAAAATTCCGGGGTGTGTGGTTTCCATTCGTTTCCGGGAGCTGCAAGATCAACAGTTCCCCACAAGCGCATAGAAGGAGCAGCATCACTTCCAGTTGCGCGCTCACGGATAAGAATGGCGAGCGCACCCACACGAAAGCGCAGTGTTGGAATCAATTTTGCCTTGGCGAGGAGAAAAGCTCGTGATGATACAGTCTCACTTTCTGACTGCCCGATGGTCAGATGAAGATTGGCTGGGGAAGACGGCTGACCCAGACCCTGTAGGGCTATTTGGCGAAGCGTTTGTAAGAACGATTTAGGCACATCCCGGGCCTCGCAAAGAAATACCGTGCTGTTTTTCCGTTGCTTAAAAAGTCCAGCTTGACTCAATTCCACGGTGGTATGTTGATCCAGTTTCAAGTCTTGTTTCAAATGCTCTTGAATCTGAAACTGGGCTCTTGTAAGGTTTTCTGGCGCCACGAATGGGTATATGAGATTAATGTGTGGAGGCCAAACCCCATAAGCCTTGTCGTAGACTTCTCGGAGATTATCGATGTGGCCACACTCTGAGACGGGTGGAATGATGCAAAGCGCAGTGTCGTGGGATGTTGTCGACAAAGGAGCCATAACAGTATCTCCCGAGATAGCCATTATATCTTTCCTGTATGTAGTGTTCGCTGGAAAATGTTGTGAGAAGTAAACAATGCCACGGTGGGTATCTTGGATATATCCAGAAATTGATGCAGGGAGTTAAGACGTTTAAACAATGCTTATTTATGTCAACTCGAGGAGCCCTACATCGTCCGTATTGAATCCAATGTTCCACACTAGTGCTGGATCAGGTAGTATAGAATGACTCCATGAGGTTCGTGATAATGAGTCATTTACGCTAGGAGAGAGCTGCGCCACACCTCCACTAAGGGTGCGCAATAAACTGTGCACATAGGTACGAAGTCTGTACGAAGCCAGCGCCAATTTTTGTACAGCGACGATGATCGCAGTGCTGAACAGTCAGTACGAGAGTGAACTGTGCCGTGACATGCTGTGTTCGAATGGCCTGTGCACTCAGCTAGCACAGCCGACCTCGGGAGGCAGCTGCCGATCGTCCACCGTTCATTGCTTCTAAAACACTTTGCACGCACGACTGCACGCTGCATACGAACAGGATTACTCCCTGGTTCTCCTCAGTTGACAACATCAGATCTTGTGTTGACTGTTCAGCCTTTGTATATGGTGAGAGGCATGTCATTACCTATATCATGTCGTAATCGCCTTATACCATGATCTTTCACTTCATCACCGTCCTGCATTCATGGTTCTGAACCCTCCCTGTACGATAAGCCAGGAGTTTCAGCTTCTTTTGATGGGGTAAATGAGCTTAAGACGGGGCGAATGAACACCAGTTGATAACGTGGCTCTCCATATGCACAAGGACAGGTATTGTTTGACCCTCAGGGCAGCCAGTCATAGTACTCACCGCAATCGTTGCAGTTCGCCGCGACACAGTCTACGATATGCCAATAGGATAATCTCTGCATCCCTGCTCCACAGCTTCCGGTCCCGACTTCTTGACCTTAGGCTTCGACCTCTTCTACGCACAGCGGTGTACGACGGATATCGATTACTTGCTTCATGTCTCGTGCTCATTCTTTTTGCCAACAACCAAAAGAACCCGTATTGCTGGAACTCATCGAGGCGTCTAAACCAATGGGAAAACCCTGGGGTCAAGAGACAGAGGACCGCTTCCGGGACGAGATGCCAGGGCTGTGCCTGAGGATAAACGGTTTCGTCCAGTTCCAGGTACAGGGCTGTCTGTTCTGAAGAGCACCAACGAGAAGGTATAGATGAAGAGACGGCCTAAAGAAAGGCGACATGCCGAGGCAGGAAGGATCACTCGGAGAAGTACCAGTCACAGACGCCCCAACTTACGGGAAAGTGTGTAACAACTATGCCTTTACCTTGCATTAGCAGATGGTCTGGACTGTTGCACACACGTAATTTATCCAGACCCAATGTTCACCCTGACAAGTCATCTCATAGTTCCGTATGTCTGCTCCGTCCAGGATTGCTTGCCAGTCGGCAACCAGGCTACTTTCCAAAGCTGGAGTGAGGGATTATATGTCAACACGATATAGTAGGAGCAGGATTTTGCGGAAGTTGTGGACATGCTCTGGTCTGTCTTAAAGGAGACAACGGGAAACGTACGATTTTTTGGCCGGGCAAGTCGAAAGTTGCGGACCCTTATCAATCTCTCATAGTACTGAATCAGTTGGAAACATCCCAAAAGCCAATGTATATATGTCCATGAAAAAGCTCCGGAATCTACATACCAGTAAGCAGGACAAGCACACGATACCAAGAGGTGTAGGAAACGCGCTGTGGTAGTGTCATGCTGACTTATTGAGTCGACGTGGTTGCCCAGGTAGTAATATCTGCTGACATCACATGACTGCATGAGACAAATCGACACCTTTGGAAGTCAGATGTGACAGCACTCGAACGTCAGATCGAATGTCCGGATTCAAAATCGACCTGATACTGCATTCGTAAACAAGGAAGGCTCCGCCCTCGAGGGCGTTCACACTCACAATGGGGCTTGGCGAAGTCGGAGCTCCACTCTTCACAAATTGTTGCGAAGAGAACGGGCAGCTCTGTGTTTAGGGTATCATCGGTCAGTTTGCCCGATTCACGACGTTCGCCTTCGTTTGTAGTGGCGGAGAGAGAGCAACGGGTGAGTGAGCCGATAGGACAGGTGAGTCGAGAAGCATTCTTCCAGGGGCGCAAAACATCAATAATGAGTTCGAACGTTTTCTCTCCTATGTCAAGGCTGTCATCATCAAATCGCCCTTTAGCAAAATCATCACCGTCATTTTTACCTCTTACGTTTCACCCTGCTTCACTTCCACACCCAACCTTGGAAGGACAAGGCACTGTCTATATCACAACACTGAATATGCATAGCCAAGCCGGCAGTCGGAGAATGATCTCCATCGCATTCTCATCATTCTCATGCTCCTGCGCCAAATTCCCCCCAAAATCCTGGAATTTGCATGCATGACCAATTAGTGACGTATAATAGCGTCATCACGTGCACAAGGCTGAGGCTGTACGCATTCGTCCGCAGTGTCACAGCCACAATTCATTGGATGAGGGGGATAATTCAAGGCTCTGGGGTGTCACCGTTGGGAGATCGACGGATGCGTCTAACAGGTCTTCTGGTGTTGTTGGGGTGGCTTGCTGTGGGTGATGGAGGCTGGTGACGGACGGTGACGACGGTGACGGTATGAGTAATGGCAGGGTAATGGCAATCTTGTTTGTTGTCACACCCACCGGCCTGTTTTCTTGTCTTACTATTTAACAAGACCTGAGCTCACTTGCTGCATTCTCTTTTTCTGTACAAGACTCATCGTCTCCCAACCTCGTCTCCCAACTTCCACCACTTCATCATAAAACACGAACCCAACGCCGCTTGCATCAACAATGGCGCGTCACCAACAGCCAATTGATGGCCCTGCCGTCGATTACAACCACCCTGTCGCGGACAAGCGCGAGCAAACCGGTCTCCTCACGCGCTTCGTACCCCATAGCCTCAAGAACACGTCTTTTTACCGCTGGCTATTGCGCTTCTCGCGCCTTCTCCAATTCATCTCCTCCGTCGTCTCCCTCGGCATCTTCTCCTCGCGCATGTACAAGGTCTACCGCCTCGTCAACAGCGTCAAGGCACGTCGTGGTGTCAACGGCTCCATGGGCGCAGTCGAAGGCATCCTCGCCGCGGCCGTCCTCTACACACTCATCACCACACTCCTCTCCTGCATCAAGAAGTCCGCCAACCCTGGTGGCCGCACACTACGCTGGATCTGGGTGCTTCTCGACTTGATCTTCGTCGGTGCCTTCATTGCTGTCACCGTTCTCACTCGTCCCAACGGCGGTCTCGCAGGTGCCAGACACTGCTACAGTCCCCGCCGTCTGAGCGGCAACAACTCTAGCGATGTTACCGGCGAGAACAATGCGCAGGACGATTCTTGCAATCTGCCATGGGGAACGTTCATTTTGGCCATAATCAGCACACTTCTTCATGCGCTTACTGCTTCGTTCCATGAGATCAAGGACCACCACCGCAGGAACAGGCTGGATCACGAGAAGGCGGTTCAGCAGCAGCAGTATGCGGCGACTGCTCCAACGGCCGCTGCTGATGGTACACGCTATTAGTAGTCTCAGTTATAGGTGCATCTATGGATGTACATGAATGGCGCTGGGAATGGAATCATAATGGGGTTAGCTAGGAGCACCGGTGTTTTGTTTTATACCCATCTCGCCTTGACTAGGCAAAGGGATCTAGTAATAGCTCGACTTTACTAACAAAGTACGAGAACAATTTGATCCCGTCACAATATACATCCTCACGTTCGAGTGAAGTTTGGTCTTTGGTATTCAATTATCTGCAGAATCACATATGAACAAAGGGCCCTGGAGTATTATCAAGTCATCGTGGTTACTATCAGGGAAAATGCACAGAGATTGAGCAATTCAAAGTCGCCCTAGCTTCCTCGCACCGCAGATCCAGAACCGTCGTCAATAACTGCGCCGTCATTCTCTTAGTTTGTCGTGCAAACAGTGACGAAGCTGAGTTGATTCTGTTTGCATCACTTCCACTGCAATCGAAACCATGGCCACATACCCCATGGACACTTGCGAGTCTCGTCCTCGAAATACTTGTCCATCATACTGTGCGGCAGCTTTTCTGCCGGGGCAGAGCGGTACACTAGCGCCGCACGAGCAAGGTCGAAGAGGAACTCTCGTGGGACACTGTTAATAAAGTCGGACCGGTCCATTACATCACTGTCGGCGTAGGACACGTAACAGTCAATCAGTACCTGTCTACCTGGGCAGTGACTTGCTGTCTCTTCATAGATCGTGGTAATGGCGACTGGCCCAGGAAAACAGACACGACCTCTGGAATAATGTGTGACTTGCTTAGCATGGTGGTTGATCTTCTCGATGATAGCTTGGACAACCGCATTCTTTGCTTTCACGTCTTGCATCTTTTCAGCGAAGACATAAAGCTGAGCTAATGACGTGTATTCAGATTGACAGAGCTTCTGGGCATCGTTCTCGGTGCTGCTCCAATGGTAATCTTGTTGTTCATCGGTCCTTTCGAATACCGGAATACGTCCAGTGTAAAGAAGTTGTCCGTAAAGCGCGAAGATGGTAGGATCGTCCTCTGGAAGTCGTACCAGCCCCTCCTCCACTTCTTTCCAGCCCGATGATAGTGCCCTGCTGAAGAAACTCGCGCGATCGATGAGCAAATTCTCGTGAATCATGAGATTCTGGAGATTTGCGCCTTCGCCAACCTGGATTTTGAGCATGGTTGGCCCCAAGCTACAATGTCATAAGCCATGTGGTATCAAGGACATTATACCGTGGTAGAGAGACCCACACTATACTCGTACTCTTTGCCACGAAAACTTCCTTTGGTGAAGACATGGCGACGCCCTCCTACTCTGCTTGTGTACAGTTCGACGGATGCGCACTATGTACAGGATCAATAAGACGGGCCAGTAATGAATATGGAATTGAGCTGTGAGGACTGAGCTTTTACCTGGCTGAAGGTCTGCTGTTCAGAGTCGACAGTTCCGTCTTCTCGTATGAAAGAACGTGAGTGTGGAGCATTTAAAGCGATGCAAACTTTGACGATGAAGATGCTTGAGCACTAGACGATCTGGTGAAGTCGAGAGGGAGAGCCCATGCAGGTAAAGCACAGTGAACCTGCAAATACTAGTAGGGAAAAGGCAGCCACTCACCGTGGCAGGAGCGTCATGCAAGGGGGACTGAACTTGCGGATAGGCACGACCAAGCTTGGAGCTCCAAAGGTTTTGATGATCATATCTTACATTACGGTATTCTCAAACGAATACAATACAGGAGCAGAGAATTACATGATCAAGCTTGACCAAGCCAATATTCCTCAGTGTTAGCCCGTTCTTAGAATGACCATCTGGCTACCAAAACTTGAGATTTTTCTCATACCAATATCCCCAAGTCTTTTGCCTCTCCTCTTCCTGTCTCCGGGCCTGCTCCTGCCTGTCGTACTCTTCTCGTTGCTTCCGCCGTGCTTCCTTCTTTGCTTCCATGCTCGCCCGCTTCTTCTCCATAAGCTCTTGTGCTTGCCTTATTCCAGCCTTCTCCTTCGAACGATAGTATTGGCAGACTTGATAGGATACGACGGATACACCACACCAGGTCGCTACTGCCCAGTTTGAAGCGAGGTATATGGGCTCTGTCATTTTGTTAGTAGCCATCCCAACTCGCCGATGCCACACGCTTGGCGCCGTGGGAACAACGTACTCCCAACTATAGCCACCAGACTTCCTCCAGCAAACCCAGCAGCAATTCCTTGCAACTGACTATCTCTTACACATGGTCGCTTGTGGAAATTGAGGTAATATTCTGGCCCTAGGGTTCGCACCGCATCAAAGTATGTGGGTCCACCGTCTGATGTCTTTTCACCGCCTGCAGTGTGTGCTGTTCCCCCAGGCATGATGTTTGCAGGCGCTCGCGGCGCTGCGGGCTGTGCGTTCACATCGACGGTCTGCCTTGTATCGTCTGCCATTGTGATGTGAGGGGCGGACCGGGAGGAAATGCTGTGCGGCTGGTCTCACTCTATCCAATCTGCAGGCGCAAATGGAATCGCGGGATCGTGTAGTTTGAGATGCGACGTCGGACTGATTGGTGTATAGCAAGAAGCGTTGGTCGTTCACTTTCGGTGGTGTGGAGAAGGCCCGAAAAATATCCATGATGGAATCATCCATTCTTGCATGCGCCACACCCATGTGGCTCGACTTTCAATTTAGCCAACGCGGCCTAGCGCAAAACACGAAGCGCGTCGCGTCCACGGGCCTGGCCGTCCGTGTATTTGCAGATCGACCCTTCGATACTGCACACATCCGCTTTCACTCTATCCTGTCGCCGCCGATTGTCGATACCCCCGTTTTTTGCGCTTTTCAATTGCTTAAATGATACCCCCAATCGTATATTATAGCATTTAATTTCTCACAACTTGTCTATTAACCTCAACACGCCCTCTCACGCAATGCCGCCACGACGGGCAGGCCAGCCCTTTCGACGAGTAGGGAAGCAGGGCAACACATCTTACGGCCCACGGAAACCTAAGACAGTCGACGCCTCTTCACTACGAAGTGGGGAGGGTACATCACAAAATGAGAAGCTCGAAGCCACGCGCCTGGCGAACCGCATCGATGAGTCTATGGGTTTTGCACGCTTCGAGTCAGGGAAGAAGAAGGTGGGATGGCTTGTCAACATGCACTCGACGGCGATGGAAGACGAAGATGTCCCTGGAGGCAAAGCGGGCGTGGATTTCTACTTTATTGGCGAGGAGGGCGACACATTCAAAGCGACCCTCGAATATGACCCGTATTTCCTCCTGGCCGTCAAGAAGGGTAGGGAACAAGAAGTGGAGGAGTTTTGCCGGAGGTCATATGAGGGTTCAATCAAGAACATAAAACGGGTGGAGAAGGAAGATCTGAGCATGCCAAATCATCTCACAGGATATCGGAGAACATTCCTGCAGTTGTCTTTTGCAAACGTCAATGATCTTCTGGCGGTAAGGAAAGCAGTCAGTCCGGTAGTTGAGAAGAACAAGAAGAATGTCAATGCCATGGACACCTACGCAGAAGTCGCCGGGTAAGCCATTTGCATGACTCTCTACGGGATATTGGAGCTAATCAAGGGTAGCGGAAATGTTGGTATGGACTTCTTCGATAACGACGATTACGAGTACGAGAAACGATTTACGACCACAGTTGATGCCAGCGATTTCATTGTAGATATACGAGAGTACGACGTGCCCTACCACGTGCGAGTGGCCATCGACAAAGATGTTCGAATTGGAAACTGGTACACCGTGGAGGCGAAGCATGGTATCATTACCATTACCTGTATAGAAGACCGTCTCACACCTGCGGATCCCGTTGTTATGGCCTACGATATCGAGACTACGAAACTTCCTTTGAAGTTCCCCGACGCTGTCATCGATCAGATTATGATGATATCGTATATGATTGACGGCCAAGGTTTTTTGATCACGAATCGGGAGATTGTGTCGGAGGACATTTCGGATTTCGAATACACACCGAAACCAGAATACCAAGGGCCGTTCATGATCTTCAATGAGCCAGACGAGAAGGCTCTGATAGAGCGCTTCTTCGAACACATCAAGGAAGCTCGGCCGACAGTTATGGTGACCTACAACGGAGATTTCTTCGATTGGCCGTTTGTGGAGGCAAGAGCTAGTGTGCTGGGCATCGACATGTACCAGGAGATTGGGTTCAGGAAGAACAGCGAGGACATCTACCAATCGGACTACTGTGCACATATGGATGCCTTCTCTTGGGTCAGTCGTGACAGTTACCTGCCACAAGGAAGTCGTGGTTTGAAAGCCGTCACGATGGCTAAGCTCGGATACGACCCTGATGAACTGGATCCCGAGTTGATGACACCATATGCCGCCGAACGTCCTCAAACGCTTGCAGAGTATTCAGTCTCCGATGCTGTTGCAACCTACTATCTGTACATGAAATATGTACATCCTTTCATTTTTGCTCTGTGCAAGATCCTTCCGCTAGGACCGGATGATGCGCTACGAAAGGGTACCGGTACCCTGTGCGAGATGTTGTTAATGGTCCAGGCATATCAGAAAGGCATTGTACTTCCCAACAAGCATCAAGCACCAAAAGAAGCTTTCTGGGAAGGTCACTTGCTCGAATCGGAGACATATGTCGGTGGTCACGTCGAAGCGCTCGAGGCAGGTGTTTTCCGAAGTGACATCGCATACAACTTTGCTGTCGACCCTACCGCCATTGACGAGTTACTGAACGATCTCGATGCCGCACTCAAGTTTAGTATCGAAGTGGAAGAGAAGAAGAAACTTGAGGATGTCATCAACTATGACGAGATCAAAGCTGAGATTGTAGAGAAGCTGTTGCAACTCAAAGCCACCCCAAATCGAAGCGAACGACCCTTGATCTACCATCTCGATGTCGCTTCCATGTACCCCAACATCATGACCACGAATCGATTGCAGCCAGATTCCATGATCAAGGAAGCGAACTGCGCCGCCTGTGACTTCAACCGCCCCGGCAAGACTTGCGATCGCCGCATGCCATGGGCTTGGAGAGGAGAGTACTTGCCAGCCAAGCGGGACGAATACAACATGGTTCGCAACGCTCTGGAAAATGAAAAGTTTCCCGGAAGATATCCAAACTCACCAATGCGTACGTTTCAAGAGCTGCCTGAAGACGAACAGGCCGAGAAGGTAAGGAAACGCTTGACCGATTACTCCAAGAAGATCTATCACAAAGTTCACGACGCCACCACCATCGAACGCGAAGCCATTATTTGCCAGCGCGAGAATCCGTTCTACGTTGACACTGTCAGTGGGTTCCGTGACCGACGATACGACTTCAAGGGTAAGCAGAAGGTGTGGAAGGGCAAAACTGAGGCGCTGAAAGCTGCTGGCGCGTCCGCAACCGAGATTGAGAATGCAAAGAAGATGATTGTTCTTTTCGATTCTATGCAGTTGGCCCACAAGGTCATCCTCAACTCCTTCTACGGATACGTCATGCGGAAAGGATCTCGCTGGTATTCCCTGGAGATGGCTGGTGTTACATGCTTGACAGGCGCTCGCATTATCCAATTGGCTCGATCTCTTGTGGAACGTATTGGACGGCCCTTGGAACTGGACACCGATGGTATCTGGGCCATCTTGCCTGCGACGTTCCCCGAGAATTTCGCTTTCAAGCTCAGCAACGGCAAGAAGCTGGCTATCTCTTACCCTTGTACTATGTTAAACCACCTGGTGCATGCACAGTACACGAATCATCAATACGAGACCCTTGCAGATCCGCAGACCTTCCGATATGAGAAACATAGCGATAACTCAATTTTCTTCGAAGTCGACGGACCATACAAGGCTATGATCTTGCCAACATCGAAGGAGGAGGACAAGAACTTGAAGAAGCGCTATGCGGTCTTCAACCATGATGGTAGTTTGGCCGAGTTGAAAGGATTCGAAGTGAAGCGACGTGGTGAGCTGAAGCTTATCAAGAACTTCCAGTCCCAGATCTTCAAGTTCTTCTTGGAAGGCACGACGTTAGAAGAAACCTACGGTGCCGTTGCAAAGGTCGCGAATCGATGGCTCGATATCCTGGACACTCGTGGAGCCACCCTGGCAGATGAAGAGCTTATCGACCTAATTGTCGAAAACAAGAACATGACAAAGACGCTAGAAGAGTACGGGGCTCAGAAGTCAACGGCGATTACAACTGCGAAACGTCTGGCTGAGTTCCTGGGTGAGCAGATGGTGAAGGACAAGGGTCTGAACTGCAAATACATCATTTCTAAGACACCGAGGAATGCTCCCGTTACCGAACGCGCCGTGCCTATGTCGATCTTCTCCGCTGAGGAGTCCGTGAAGCGCTACTTCCTCAGGAAATGGTTGAAGGAGGATCCCGGAGAGATGGACATTCGCACTGTTCTCGATTGGGACTACTACCGCGAGCGTCTGGCATCTGTCATCCAAAAGCTCATCACGATCCCAGCAGCGTATCAGAAAGTCCGCAACCCAGTCCCACGTGTACCACATCCGGAGTGGTTGGACCGTAGGATTCGACAGAAGGAAGACAAACTCCAGCAAGTAAAGATGACGGACATGTTCAGCAAGAAGGTACTCACCAATGGTGATGCCAACATTGCGAACAACAAGCTCCCCGGCGACCTCGAAGACTTTGGCACAGCAAAGTTGACTCAGACACAAACGCAGGTCAAGAAAGGGATCGTCACCAAGATGGTCGCAAAACGCAAGGAGCCTGAACCCGCCGTACCTGTTCAAACAGACCCATACGCTGCGCTGCCGAAGGTTATGCCATCGATCAATGGCGACTACCCTGGTTGGTTGATGTATCAAAAGCAGAAGTGGAAGATTCAGAAACAAGCAAGGAAGCGCAGACGACAATTGTTCGGTGAGAAGCAGGTCGACGCTTCCGACGCCATCGGAACGTTCTTCAGAAATCAGGCTGAGCTGCTCTTCATCAGCACTTGGCAACTCGTCCAGCTGCGGCCAACAGAAACGCCAGGAGAAGTCAGAGCCTTCGTTTTGATTGACAAAAAAGTTCATACCCTCAAGATCATCGTACCAAGGCAATTGTATCTCAACCTGAGGAGCGAAGAACTTCCCGATGTTTCGATCACGGGCTGCTCTGTGGAGAAGGTTGTCAATTACACACTGCCGAACGGTCACCCTTCCATCCATCTTTTCAAGCTGGAAATGCCAGAGGCCACATATGTCCATGAGTCAGAGAGCATCTCCGCTTTACTCAATCACCCCAGTGTCGAAGGTGTATATGAGAGGCAGGTGCCTCTCAACATCCGGGCCATTCTCGAGCTCGGTAGCACTTGTACCTTCGACGAGTCCCAAAAGGGCGTTCTCGGAAAGGGTCTAGAGCAAGGTTTCGACCTATCAGCGTTGCGGAAGGTACCTACCAAACAGCCTTATCTTGCGGAAGCACCGTTCAATTACCTCTACTTGTACCATGTCAGCAGCGGAGACCGCAACATCTATGCCATCTTTTCAACCGCAAAGAGTGATGCGCACATCATCATCCAGAACAAGTCAAAGGACTCCCAGGGCATGCCAAACGTGGATCGGATCTACAGCGATGCTTTGCAACGACGTCTGGACGATAATCAGGGCGACCCATGGCAGGCGACCATTGAATACCAGGACAATATCCACTTCAAGACCACGATGGTCACAACACGGCGGAAGGCCTTACTTGAGATTGGGGACGTGATTAAGAGGATGAGGGCAGATGAAGGCCGACCAACTATTGTTGTTATGCAGTCACCTAACCAAGCTCTTCTGTCGCACGATATTCCAATGCTCAAAGACCTACCCATTCTGCCACTCCACGCAGATGAGACCGATAAGCAGCTACCCCCGCTGGGATGGCAGTCCTTTATCGCAAAGCGACTTGTCGGTCACTACCTCGACTTAGGCTCATGGGTCACGCACCTTATGGAGCTTGCTCGTTATGGTGACATTCCGCTCTGCAATCTCGAAAGCAACGACCCTCGCTTCTTGATCGATGTTGCGTACGCGCGGCGACTACAGAAGGATCGGGTGATACTCTGGTGGTCTGGACAAGCCAAGCCAGATCACGCTGGATATGAGAAGGATGACATTTTTGCGCCGCTGGAGACTGTCGAGATGCCGTCTATTAACAACACTGGCACCTACTCGTCTGTGTGTATTGATATCAATCTGCGCAACCTCGCGATCAACACCATTTTGTCGTCGTCGCTCATCAACGAACTCGAAGGAGCAGACTCTGTGTCGTTCAATCCTGCTGCCCCATCTTACGATTCTGCTGGTGATGGAACAAGTACGATTTATTCCGACAATGCGTTCGCAAGCGCAGGTATCACCGTTCTGCGTGAGATGGTAAAAGCTTGGTGGGTTGAGGCTGTACAGGCCGGTCATGGCTTCAGCATGGCAGATGTCATGGTGCAGCATCTTGTGCGTTGGGTCAGCAGTCCAGGATCCTTTCTCTACGACAGGTCCCTCCACTACTACGTGCAGATGATGTCGAAGAAGACGCTTCAGCAGCTGATGACAGACTTCAAACGTGTTGGCTCCCATATTGTGTTCGCTAGCCCCAATCGCCTCTTGTTACAGACCACCAAAGCTGAAGTAGGCAACGCGCATGCTTACAGTCAGTACATCATCAAGACCATCAAAGCAAAGCCACTCTTCCAATTCATGGAACTCGAGATCAAAGAGTACTGGGACTACCTCGTCTGGTATGATGAGTTCAACTACGGCGGCAAAGGCTGCAGTGAAGTTGTCGAAGAGGAAAATCAAACTCTTGACGACATCATGTGCTGGCAACTCGCACAATTCCTCCCACCAAGCCTTCAACCAACCTTCAACGACTGGGTCATCGAATTCATCGAGCTCATGCACGCACGAAAACGTCCCGTCATCACAGACAACGGCTCTACACCGCGCGTTACACAAATTCCCCTCCGCCCTCTGACCATCGACCCCAACGAACAAACCCAAATCCTACCCAAAGCCTTCACAAAACCTCTGTTCAAGCAAATCTCCACACTCCTGCGCCGCCAACACGCCGAAATACTACATCCAGAATTGGCGGGCGACTACGTTTTCCCCCAACTCCCCGGCTCACATCTCAATCTCTCAAACCCCGTCTTACAGCTTGTGAAAAGCATAATGCAAGTCCTATCTCTCGACCGCGCAATCTCTCTCGAAGCCCGTCTCCTTCGCAAAGAACTCCTCGCCCTGTTCGACATCCGCGAATTCAGTTCTGAAGCCTCGTTTCAGAACCCCAGTGCAACACTTATCGTTCGCGGTCTAATTTGCGATGAATGTACATCGTCGCGAGACCTGGACTTGTGCCGTGACGCGTCTCTGCTACCGCCTATTGTGCAGAACGGGGGTATTGTGGATACTGCGCCGCCGCCACCGAAATGGAAGTGTGATAATTGCGATGCGAGTTATGACAAGTTACGCATTGAAGAGCAACTGGTTTCTGAGGTGCAGAAGATCGTGATGGAATGGTGCATGCAGGATTTGAAGTGTAGCAAGTGCAAGCGATTGAAGAGCAATGAGTTTATGGAGCATTGTGCTTGTGCGGGAGAGTGGGTAGGGACAAAGCAGAAGGGGGATGTTAAGAAGAGGTTGGGTGTTTATCAGAGTGTGAGTGGGTTCTATGGCCTGAGGATGTTGGAGGCGGTTGTGCAAGAGTGTTTGGAGGGCTTCTAGGTGCATGTCTTATCTCGCAAGGAGAATATCCCGATTTGTCAAGCTGAGATGGGTTGATGGAAGCGAATATCGGCGCATGGGAGGTCCGCAGATCATTATGGCGTTATTGCGATGTTTCTACGGTTCGGCGTCATTTCTATGTATTGGAGCTTGGGCGTAGCCATGGCATTTCCACGGCGTATGGAGCGTTTAGGGTCTAAGGTGGGGTTCTTTCGATACCTTTGGGTACGTCTAGTCTACAAAGTAATGCGAGCGAGCAACAACACTGTGGATACTTTTTCATTCAGCCCGTGTACTACGTGAACAACACCAAATGACCTACTTGATAAAGATTTGACTCTCATGGAGTTTTCTGGTATAAACGTGAAGGATGCAAAGGGTTTGTATAGACGTCATTCTCTCCCCCAGCCGAGGGGTAAATCGCCAATGGCATTGGTGGGGTCGATCACCAACGTCTCTTCCCGAGCACGCAATCCAGGCTAGATATCACAACAGGAAGTCGAGTACGGTGTCGCCATATGTACCGTTGATAGCGAGGAGGGGGAAGGGAAATTCGGAGGCTTGGGGGTGGGGGGGGTTTAGGTGCCAGGGGGTACATTTGGTTGCGTATATAGGAAAGCCGTCTTTGCTTGCTTTTTGTCGGGTTTCCAGACTTCAATTGATTTTGATCAATATTTTGTACGTGGACTTTGGTTGAAGTCGTCATATCCTACCTATTTTGGGGTTATTGAGATTCCAATCGCTCAGTCTACTAAACAATATCTAGACTGCATTGCACGTACTCCTCTACATAACAATCCACAATGGCACCAGCCCTCACATCCGCCGCCCCAACGGCACCTCACCAACTGTCAACCCCAGACACAAACAAAGCCAACAAATCCATCTTCCCAGACGGAATCCGAACCTCAGGCCAACACGAACCAATCTACTCCCAACTCCAACCCTACGAGAATTTCCCCAAAGAAATCACCGGATCCACCGCCTGGGACAAGACCGAGTACGAGAAAAACCCCGAACGCTGGACACACATCTTCTCCGCTTCTGAAATCAAAGAAATCAGCGATGCAGCCGACGCCTTCCTCGCCAGCGGCACACCTCTAACCGGCATCACAAAGGAGAAATTCCACCTCGCCAACTTCTCCAAATTCCTCGAACCCTTGCGAAGAGAGCTGATTGATGGTAAAGGCTTTATCCTCTTCAAAGGCCTCCCCGTCCTCGAATGGGGAAACAAGAAATCCGCCGTTGCGTACATGGGTCTCGGGACATATCTGGGTTATTTCGTGTCGCAGAACTCGCGCGGCCATGTCCTAGGACACGTCAAGGATTTGGGCGAGGATGCGACGCAAATTGATAAAGTACGCATTTATCGCACGAATGCGAGGCAGTATTTCCATGCTGATGATGCGGATCTGGTGGGGTTGTTGTGTGTGGCCAAGGCGTTGGAGGGTGGGGAGAGTGATCTTGTGAGTAGCCATAGTGTGTGGAACGCGTTGCAGAAGGAACATCCTGATGTGGCGCGTCTGCTGACGGAACCGATTTGGTATTTTGATAGGAAGGGGGAGGTGAGCAAGGGGGAGAAGGGGTGGATTAAGACGGCGGTGTTTTACTTGGAGACTGGGGAGAACCCGAGGGTGTACTCGAAGTAAGTTATGCCGTTTCTTTTTTATACTGTGAAATAAGGTTCAGGACTGACAGATGGGATAGGTGGGATCCGTATTATATTCGCTCTCTGACACGCTTCTCCGATGCGGGACTTATACCCGCGCTCTCAGAGGAGCAGAATCGCGCGGCGTTGATTCTGGAGGAGACGTGTCAGAAGCTGGCCCTGCATATGATTCTCGATATTGGAGATATCCAATTTCTGTCTAACAACCATGTGCTGCATGCTCGGACGGCGTACAAGGACTACGCACCACCGGCACCAAGGAGGCATCTGATGAGGCTGTGGTTGAGCACGCCTGAGGAGGAGGGCGGCTGGAAGTTGCCGTTCCATGATAGCAAGGAGAAGAAGAGGGGCGGTATCCAGGTCGACGACACGCCGCCTGTTGCGCCTGAGGATGCGGAGTAGGATATGATGAAAATCCAGATCTGAACATATAGAACAACTGCTTCAATGAGATGATTCCAATTATACTGTGTGACACGGCTGTGTAAGTAGTGAAGTGCGTTCAATGTGGTATCATTCTTCCTTTTGCGTGCGGCTTTACTCCTAAACCAATTATCTGCCAAACGCCACATTTGCCATTTACGCAAAGCACGCCGTGATCGAGCCCAAAGTGATGCTATCGCGCATCAATGCCGCCACAGGTCTGCGACATCTGAAGTGTCCAATTCCATTCCTTGCAAGCTGGAGCACAGATTCTGTCTCCTCGCGGATCGCCTGATTGCGCCGCACACTTTCCAGTATATATTTGCAATGCTTGTCCGTAGCTCTTCGTGTCTTCCCTCGATACTTCGAACGCCTAAAATCCCCTACCCCTTCCACGACCACCACCGCGTCCACCTGCACCACGAGGTCCACCACGTCCCCTGCCTCCACCACGGCCGCCACCCCTGCTGCCACCGCGGTCACCACCAACCACTTCTTTCCTCGCCTTGTTCTTGGGCTTTGGCGCGTCGTCAATGAGGAGGGTGTCGAGGGGTAATGAGTCGGGGAGGACAATGTATCGGATCGTTGAGCCACGGACAGTCATGGAGTCGAGGGCTACTGTGTCGCGCGACTTTGGTGTGTACTTGACTGCTCGGAGTGCGACGTTCATGAGGGGCGAGACAGAGGTAATGGTGCCATAAACGATGGTGCCTGTTTCAGTATCAGTAGCCGTGGTGCCCAGTATGGCTCTAGTAAGCGCAATGCGAAAGAAAGCCTTGTGCGTGCGAAATCGCATCGCCGCCCTCCCTCTTCCTGCCGAGTAAACACTATGCCTCCTAGCTCAACGCCCAATGCCATTCCAAGCTCGCGCGCCATGCCATGCCAGTAATTTAAACAAGAAAAAGAAGCGCTCGCACATACCATTCTTGAGTTCGACTGTGACCGTCTCGTTCTGGCACTTCATGAGAAACCTGCGACGATGTTAGTACATCGATCGCGACAAATGGTGTTGAATCAGCTTACCTGACGAGCTTCATATTGGGCGATTTGTTCTAGGTAGAGTCGAAGCGATTCGGTGTATATATCGTCACTTTGTTGTTGCAGACCGCGGGGACAGCTCTCACTTGGTCGGTCTGGAAATTGCGAGGAAGCTGCCAGGCTGCACGGGCCGGGGTTTATCCGAGATGATCACGTGCTCCCAAACCACGGGGAACATCGATGTACATAACTATTGAGGTATAGCCCTACACTACCTAAGCATTAGATGGGGCATTGAGGAAATTGCCAGGCAGACCTGAGACAAACCTCACTTCACTATGGTATTAAACAACATGATTCACTCCGACATCAGGCTGGTGACTGGTGAAAGAGAATCATTCTTCTTGCTACCTATGCTGACCTTCGTGCAACTTGATGAACAACCAAAGTTGCCATTGATGGCCACAGGTTCAAACCAAGACGTACCCAACAATTGTTTTTCGTGCAGTTAATTACAGGATACCCCACCTCTTGTGTTCTTTGCGTTCACCTTTCAGCGACTGTGACTACAGTCTGCAAGCACCATCCACGCCAAGATGACCCATGTAGTCTCTTTCACCGGTATTCTAGCTATTATCACCGAGATTCTGCTAGACTCTAGAGTGAATGGCGTGTAACAAGTGACGTGAATAACAACGCGCCAGTCCCCATCGAGGCGACTCCATCCTCAATCGCAGGCATGGGCCAGACCCAGCGTGCGTTCTTCTCATTGATAGACCAAAGCATCTCCATAGTTTTGTGTTCCTTCACGCTTGCGCATTCTTGATCCATGGTCAGCCGTAGATCAACCGCTGCCACGACCAGGACCAGGATGAAGCATTTGAAGCCGCCACTAGCTACCACTCAGCCTTTCAAATGGAAGGCACAACAGTGGGCCAAGCAGAAGGATATCGCGTTTGGAGTATCCATCATGTACAACAAGCTTAACCATAAGCTTCTCGTCGTGAAAAAGGTAGTAAGGATACCGGACCATTCAGAAAAGTTGCGCGCACTGGAGGCTCGCGCTCTGTCACTGTTGCCCGACTGTAATCGCATCACGAAACCTCTGCTGGATCTGATAATGGAGCCGGACATGGATCACGCTACCATATTCTTTGAGCATTTTCCCTTGGGTGACCTGAAGCAATGGAAGACGCGCAAATTCGATGAGCGGAACAATAAGCCAGTTCCGGAGAGCTTCATCTGGCGATGCTTCATCCAAATGAGTCAAGCGGTGGCGTTCATCCATAACTCCGTCGGCTCAGAGCCTGATGCAAACCGGCATTGCTTGCTACACCGGGACATCAAGCCTAACAATATCCTGGTGGTTGACAACGGAACAACGTATCCTTCATTCCAGCTGCACGACTTTGGCTGCGCTCGGCTCTACCAAGAGACGCTAGCTGGTGAGCCAATGTACTGCGGAACATACAAGTGGCAGCCTCCCGAGAATCCTTTCATCAATACAACAGAGGCCGATATATGGGCGCTTGGTGCATGCGTACACTTTCTTGCGGTCGGTCGACCCCCAGTCCAGGACCTGGCGGGGTTCACTGCCCAATTTAAAGACAATCTTCATGTTGAGGACTTCGTGCGGCCTGGTTCCTTGACTGAATATGCGTCGGTAGGTAGGTATTGCGGTGCTCACGTCCCTCGTAAAGTTACGCCAATCAACCTATCCCCGGAAGAGCAGCAAGAGCGAGGAATTGACCCGGAAATTCACCAGTACAGCGACAACTTGGCTGACTGGATGTCGCTGTGTCTTCGTTTTACGCCAAGTGAACGACCATCGGCGAGACGCCTGCTCGAAGAGATGGTTGACGACGGAAAGGAGATCCTACGAAGCATGGGAGGCCAGGCAGCTCTGGCTCACCTTGAGTTAATCGTTGATGATAAAGCCTGGGGCTGACCTTGATGCGTCGCCCGAGCGAAAGCGCTCGATAACGTACGACTTGCGACATCAGGCCGTGTTCCTCCATATCCTCACAATGACCAGTTTCTCCCAGCCAGCTTTCTTCCCGCTAGACCTGACCGTCTCAGCTTGCCAACCTGAACCCCAGTCTCTTATACGTTGTTTCACCACTTCCGGTTTGTTCTGCGCGCACAAAAGTACGTACCCGACTCCTCTTTCTTGACTTAATATGCCCGGTATTTGCTCGAGCATTCTGTCTGTCACCATCATCCCATCTTCACCTCCAGCGTAAGACAGCTCCAAAAGGTACGAGTCTTGTTCGAATGACGTCTTCGTTGCGCCGTCAGCAAGAGAATTGTAGTCTGCATGACGCGACAAGTCTGGTAATTCGGCCGGTACGTATGGTGGATTGAAAATGAAAATGTCGATGGAGTTTGATCTAATTGCGGTCGCTAGGTCGCCGTTCACAACATCTAGGAAGATAGTACGGCTGTCCTCCTGCTCACTGATCGCATTGCAAATCGTCTGCGAAGCTGCTGTACAAGCGAAGCTGTTGATATCAGTCCCCAAAGTTAGGACATCATGTCGGCCCAAAATGCTGCGCGCATTGGCAGCTACGAAGGCGAGCACAACGCCAGAGCCTACACCCACTTCGAGTACTAACGGCGGGGTCGGAGATGAGGCATGGCTGAAACGTTCTTTCAAAAACGTGGATTCGGCTTCCGACGAAAGAGTGTCTAGAAGTAAGTACGAGTCCTCCGCCGGTTCGTAGACACGATCGAAGCAAACGTGCGACGTAGATGGAGTCGGTAGCATGCTGGCGAAATGTCGAGGTTCGGAGGAAGGAGGAAGGAGCCAATGGGGCTCGACGGAAGCTAGCTCAATGCCGCGGTGGCTGAGGTCATCACTCTACCGTACAAATCCATCCTTTTTCTTAGCCACTCCTCATATCCTAAACACATTCAATCAGATTAAAATGCGGCCTTGTACTCGTTTGCTTGCTACGGCGACGGATGCTGGCGCGTCAAAACCGTTCAGGCCCGTTCCAGCGGCTCTGTTACCTCCAATTCCACTTTACAGACGACTTCTACGATCACATCGCAAGAGGTTGGGTGTAGAGGAGCGATTGCTGGGTGACATGTATATCAAGGCTGAGTTCAGGGCGCACCGAAATATTGATAATCCTGTTCAGATTGTACATGACTCCTGGGTTCTTTGTTCGATCTCCTACTAACTATCACAGATTGGCTTCTTGTCCGAATGGCAACAGTATTGTCAAATGTTGGAAGGTGATTCATGGAAAGAAGCAAAGATGGAGAAGGCTAAAATCGACAAGATGAGCGGTAAGCGCAAGAACCGTTGCTCGTCGTGTAGTTCACTGACAGAGTATAGATCAGCAGATAGGGCAGCTGTATGAGCTAATGCAACAAATCAAGAATCAGGCCCAAGAGGACGCCGATGCGGAGGATGCACGAGTTATTGCAACACTTGACAAGAAACCCAACTCGGAAGAGTGATTGCGCTTTTCTGAAGCTGGTCGCCCTTCCACGTACCAATGCAAACATTGATCATCTTCACACGCGCAAACGATGTGTGAACGATAGCCAGCACACTTCACCGGACGTTTGAAGATGTGTACTATATATGTCAGCAATAGCAACTAAGTATTCGACGACACAGCGTTCCTCGACTGCAGTTCCTTGAGTTCTTTCAGGTCGTCGTCAAGCATTACCACTCATCACGGGTTACACATCTGCCCTGCGAAGGAGAGCAAGGTCATCCGAGAATCTTCGACAGCACAGCTAGCCAGATACTCGAAACGAACCTGTACAGCGCGAATATCACGGACTAGTTGGCATCGCTGCCTGGGCAAAATCTTCCGCTACAGAAGATGTGCGGTTGTACTCTGTACGACTCTCCAACATGCGGCCATTCATGGATCTCCATGAGCCAGCCATGTGGTTTCCTTGCCGACCTTCTCAGCTGTCCAAACCGTCAAACCTACCAGACACTCATCGCACCTCCATACACCTGTCCCACGTGTAACGGCGGCTTTGCTGATCGAGAGACCATCGAGATGGTGCAAGGACCATGGGGTTGTAACCAGATGCTGCGCAACCATGTTGGAGGCAATTATGCCGTCCCAGGACAATGGGGCAGCGCGCCCTTTCGGGCGAATGGCTTCGCCAGTCCTATGATGACGCCTGGCGCGATGTTGCCCTTCAATGGTCGTGATGGTGCCGCACTAACATCAGGTGCTCTGGTATCTCATAGCAGCTATGCACCTACCTACGATCATCGCCTTACTGGACCATATGGAGCTCAACCAATGATAGAGCAGACACCTGTGATTTCGAATGGGCCCATGGCCGGCAATGGACCGATGATGAGTAACGCGCCTATGGTTTGCGATGGTTCTATGGTCTACAATGGCTTTGATTGCTATGACGATGGGTATGCTGGCAATGGCTGGGACCATGGTAGCAGGGGTCTGCGAAAGCAGAAGAGCAAGTACAAGTACAGATATACTGATGAGCCGGCGGGAAACTGTGCGGTCATGTAGAGAGCATTGTGTAGCTTGGATTGGTGTTGTAGTCGAATTGGCAGGAGATTGTTCGATTTGAGACACCTGGTGTCGGTATACTTCCTTTGTGGGGGGGTTCTCCGGTGCGGGAAGCTACTCATGATAACAGTAGCCAATCGCAACAGGTTGTGTAATAGCATACCTGAGCTTATTCGTGTAGTTACTGCAATCTACATTCACCACGCGTGACCATCCACGTGCCATGTAGTTCGCAAGGGATCGCCCGGCCTGTGGCAGGGAATCTAGGAACGCCAACGACCAGCCCCGCGACACGTCAAAGCGAAGCTTCCCGGTAATCCCTCTAGCACGCTTCGCTCCGCCAGCATCGAACTGGCGCTGCGAACGGACCAGCCACCTGCGCAATAACACTCTAGGCGCACCTTCACATCCACCGTTCGGAGCTTCGCAACACGCTGTCCTGACATCTGTCCAGTTTACCAGGCAGCAGTCGCGTTACGCGCCTACGCGGGGTCTCTGCAGTACAAGACCAACGAGTTTAGCGACACCGGTGCCGTCACACTTCGCCAGCATTCCGCGGCTTCTACCCTCCTCTGTGAAGCAAGGTAGACACACACGCAAACCGCATCGACAAGCCACCCCTCCCGTTAGGACCGCTTCCACATAACAAACTCGACCTACGCAAACATGGCGTCCTTCTTCGAACAACTATGGGAGTCCATCTTCACGCCGGGCCCCACCCCAACCCTCCTCGTCGCGACAAACGCCTCCTTCGCCGCACTGCAACTCCTCTTCTTCGCCATGCTCATCGCGACATACAGTATCCACTTCATCATCCTAAGCTTTCTTTGCGCCGGTCTCTGGTGGAGCATCAACTGGTTTGCGGCGGAGATCCGTGCTGCACAGGCCAAGGAAGAGGAGGCGAAGCGCATTCGGGAAGCGCGAAGGGGCGGGCGAGAAAAGGGCGATGGGGCAGATGCAGACGCAGACGGAGACGGGGGACGATACCGAGGTTGACGGAGAGGCAGAGCTGAAGCAGACGTTGAAGCCGAAGCCCAAGTCGCGTTCGCAGCGCTCAGGGGAGCAGAGCACTGTGTTTGTGGATAGACCGGCTGCAAATGAGAGAGAGGGAACGCCGCAGGCCTCGCAGGCCCAGGTGGGTAGTGGACCGGTTGCAGCGGGTACACAGGGCACGACGACGAGTCTTGCGCCGTTGGTGGACGATGCGCTGAAGAAGAGAAAGGGCATGGGTGATTCCACGGGGGATCTGCTAGGGACGGATAGTGAGTGGGAGAAGTTGTCTGCAGACTCTGGAGACAAATGAGCGGGTTGTTGTCTACCTCTCGCACTTATGGTTACGCTTCTCTATAGGTATCGGGCAACTAGACATGTTAGATGGTCCTGGGTGGGTGTAAAGATATCTTGCACGTGAACACGCGAGTGCCAGGTATAGCCCTACGTAGGTATGGAAACTGCCCTGCGCGCGGCTGATCTACCCTCAAAGATCATGTTGATATCCTACAGCATGAATGCCTGCCATCCTGAAGCTAACATGCTTGCACATATGAACTTATTTGCAATCCTCGTTGCTGCCCAAGGTCTGACGTCGATTGTCATGATTGGCGGCCGTGCTTCATGTCTCAACTGCCCCGCGCATCCATGCATCTGCCCACCACAGTGCCCAGACAGCTTCCAGGCACCACCGATGTGACTTTATACTTCTCAAATGAAGACGCGTCATCCCCACCCACACCGGTAGCGATCATTCGCACCTCACAGATCACAATATCGCGCAACCCGCATTGCTGCCCTTACCCCACCATACATCCTGCATCCTCACAATGTCGGCCCCCATGAGCGTCGGCGAAGTTGTTGCGCAAGCAAGTAACTACACCTACAATGGACACATACCACTGGCAAACTGGCTACGGACAGCCAGTACAATGCAGAAGGAGGTGCGCAGCCCATATCCACGTCTACCGTACATTAACTCATGGTAGTCTTCCAGGCGCAAGTCTACGAAGCAGAAGGCAACGACCAACAAGTCTACCTCCTCCTCTACCGCCACGCCGACCTCGTGCTCCAAAAGCTGCAGCAACACCCCGACAAGAGCAGACCGGAGAATCGCAAAGCGTTGGCAGCCGCGACAGCGACGGTGATGGGCGATTTGAGAAAGTTGGAGGGAATCGCGCCGAGGATCAAGAAGAGGCATGAGGAGTACATGGATAGGAGGAATAGGCAGAGTGAAGCGTTCAAGACACCGGAGGGAAAGAACGAGAGCAGTCTGGCCAGAGAGATGGATGGGCTCTCGATATTGGATCGTAAGATGAGGAGGTATGATGCTCGGCCTGTGATTGATGCGCGCGCGCAGGAGACACAGTCGTTGGCTGCAAGATTGGCACAAAGAGAGGTACATAGAAGGGACACGGCTAGGAGAAGTACACGGCAGCATGGTGTGTCGGAAGAGGGGGAATTGCAGCGGAGATCAGGAGGGAGATGGGAGAGTTGGCAGGATGAGCTGGTGGGCCAGCGGGGCGAAGCTGGAGATCTGTCGAGACAGCTTCAGGAAGTTGCGAGATTGCAACAAGACGGTAGACGGGACTCGTACTCAACTGTAAGTCATGCCAGAGAGGGTTGAGGCGAGCAAGGCTAACATACACAGCGAAATTCGGCCCAGTCTGCTTCGCCCTATTACTACCCTTCAGTTCCACATAAGTCAGCCCAAGAAAGATGGTCAGAATCACGCTCAGGACAGTCACCAAGCGCAGTCCCCGCTCGTCGTCCCAAAGAACAAATATATAGACAATCAGGCATACCCTCAGCACCCCCGCCGCTACCCCCTAAGCCACCGTCAAACCTCCAAGATACCCTGTACGAACAACCTCGGCCACCACCAATACCTGGTAAATACTCCGACAGCGCCCCACCCCTTCCCTCGAAGATACCCTCCGATAGCCGCCCCCCAACCCCCTCTCACGAACTCGATGCCTTCACTTTCCAACCAACCGCCTACCTCGAAAACGGTGACCCTCTTCGCCCTGTCTTTCTGCCTTCGCAGCTCCGCCAACAATTCTTGTCCTCTGCATCCAGCAATACTCGACTCAATCTCGAGACCTGCGGCATGTTGTGCGGGATCCTAAAGTCCAACGCCCTCTTCATTACAAGGTTGATAATACCTGAACAAACTTCCACGAGCGACACATGCGAGACGTTAAATGAGGAGGAGCTATTCGATTATTGTGATAAAGAAGAGTTGATGGTGTTGGGATGGATACATACACATCCAACGCAGACGTGCTTTATGAGTAGTAGGGACCTGCATACACATGTTGGGTACCAGGTTATGATGCCGGAGAGTGTGGCGATTGTGTGTGCACCGAGTAAGACGCCTAGGTATGTCGTTCTCCCGTTTTTATCTCGATTGGTTCCTATTCTTCTTGTCGCAAGCTCTCATATATCATATCTACTCTTACGGATGTCTGTATCTGGCAACGATAGTACAAGACTGACATCAATATAGTTGGGGCTGTTTCCGCCTTACCGATCCCCCAGGCAAACAAGCAATACTGAATTGCAGTCGCCCCGGTATCTTCCATCCCCATGATGTGGATGATATATATACGGAAGCGCTGAAGCCGGGGCATGTAGTCGAATTGGCCAATGCACCGTTGGAGGTTGTGGATATAAGACCAAAGCGGAATTTCTGATCGAATTCGAGCGATACCATGAACATGATACTATCCCTGAATTACGAGGTGAGGTACACAAGACATTCCAAGACATTCAAGAAAGAGATTGTCATTGGGAAGTATAGGGCCATACGATGCCATGAATCAGTGTATGGATCTCCCGACTTTGCATACTCAATATTCACATATTTGCATAGCGAAGGCGTATCGACGAGTTGAGTGTGCTACAGTATGTCACAAGCAACACAACCATATCGCAAATCTACACTTTAGATTCACACTCAACACTATTCACATATATAATATGCAACTCACTCAACAATCTGCTCAAAAACATCACAAGCACGACGCAACACCCGCAAAGAACGCCATCTAGTCCAGGAAAACGTCCTCCTCGACCTTCAAGTGCGGACATTGGTATCAAAACACATTCACTGTCTTGAACCATCAAGATCCCTCTAACCTCCCCCACGACACGCGCCCCTCCCCTTGTCCCTCCCCCCACAGATCCGTATCACAATCAGACAAAACATCAATTTCTAAGCGTTAATCAATAACAACAACAAAGACCTTGTCTGATGAGCGTGGCGGGGAAAGTGTCATGTATCCGGAATTATTGGCCGAGTGAGCAACCTGATCGACTAAATTACCGGACTCGGCTGGTCTTGTGTTGATACAGTAATTCCGAGTTTACCCTGGTTACTTGTATGCCCCTAGAACCATGGAACTTTCTATACTGTACATACATATATACACAGCAATCGCCGACTAGGAACGGGGAACGGGGAAGAAAGGGGTAGATAGATGGTGAAAAGGACGAATTTTCACATTTGCATCCGCGATCCGCGAATGCTGGAGTTGAGAGGGGTAGTTTATATTTTTGCACACTACGCATTAATATGATTGTTCTTGACTCTTTGGCTCAGCGCCGCGTGTGCGTGTGTGTGTGTGTGACCAGACCGCAATAAAAGTACACCAATACCATGGTATAGGACAGGACTAGTTACAACTTGGACAAAACTCCCAGCATCTCTTTTTGTACGTTCAATTTCGTCCGCTAGAAAGTTTCTCAAGTAAGCCAATCTTTGTTCAATGGAGCTTTTCGGTTGCTAGGTGATTAGTTTCTTTACGTCTGATTGGGGGTAGGTTCTGTAGGAAAAGAGTTTGTCAGTGTTTCGGTGACTGTGTAGTAATACAATTATTTGATTGCTAAGTGCAGTTTTTTTCGGCTGACAAATTGGGGGAGAGGGGGAAGTTGCGTGGCTGAGTCATTTGGAGGGGTGATTATTTTATTATGGTTTTTGGGGGTTTGTCGGAGGGCAGGTTCTGGGGTTTTTGGGCTTGTGGTGATGTGGAGGGTTGGTGGGTAGGGTTGGGGAGTGTAAGGGTGGAAGATGATGAATGGAGTTGATTGCAGATTATGGTACGTGCCTGTCAATTTGTGCTTGACTGCAATATTCAAATCTACCATCCTTTCTGCCCAGATACTCACCATCCTCAACTTAATAATCTTTTCATCCACATACCCAATTACCACCACTAAACAAGCACTCTAGCCGTTTCACACAATACCCCTCCTTCGCACCACCGCACGTCAAGCTCGCAATATCAACTTTCCAGTTCCCTGGAATGTATTTTGTACAGTTTTGTAAAATTGCCCTTTTGGCATGGACGTCGCGGTTATGCTATGTGGCCAGTGGAGATTGGATGGGTAGCCTGAGGAGTAAGCTTACATTGACCGTTTTGGGGGGATGAAAGGGCTGCAATGGCGGTGTGGGTGGAGGGCCTGACTGGATTTGGGAGGAGGCTTGGAATTGGGCTGGGATTGGGGGGGGTAGGCTGTTGTTGCTGTTTCTGATTATCGATGATGCGGTTTTGCTTGGGTGGGAATTCGAAGTGTATAGATGGTTGTCTTGTTTGAGAAAATGTGGCATCTTGGGTAAGAGATGTGGGATAGTTATGTATAGACGTTCGTTTGAGGCCCGTGCTGAGTTGTATGATCGTGGTGTTGGAGAGTATAGTTTCTGCAAGCTGTAGACGGTGGCCTGATTTTAGCATCTTAAATAGTGCGCTGGGAAGAAGCCAATACTCTAGATAATATGAATAAATCAATAGGAGAGCCTACGCAAATTGCAAAAACTGCTGTGTTTTGGTGATTACTTTGCAGTACTTACAGCGCAGAATCCCATCAAGTCATGGTGTGGAGATGCCTGTAGCAAACGCGATCCCAAAACCCATCCTATCATCCTGGATGCACATAGCCCATCAATCCTTCCAAAATCCGCTCTAATGTAAATAAGAAATGGAGCAAGAAGCGTAAAAGTGGATGCGCCCTGCGATTCAGCCAGCGAATCATTACATCATATCCCATTGTCGATCTACCAAACTTGTTGCGAAAGTTTGACACAGCAAACCCAACTGCATGTTTCGAATCAATCCTAAAGCTTTACATCCTTGGGTCCATCGCGAAATTGCGAAAAGACATGTCGAAACAGCATCTGTGAGCCTGTCAATCCCCAAATCGACAAGTCGGCTACAATAGGCCCCCCACAGCAGCATCACAGATACGCGCAACCGTACTCGACCCCCTGTACGCAGCGCAATACGCTGGTCTACTAAAGTAATACCCGCAGGCAGCACTCCGACCCCCTCACTCAGCCCACGCGCAAAACAAGTCTAGCTGGACCTGAGTTCGTACAATCGCGAAATCCTCCTCCATGACCATAATTAGACATTTGTTACTCATACTCGTAATGCTTACTCACTCACCACCCGGCCAAAACTGACCGCAACGCACACACAACACATCGTGATGCACACTTTGATATCGGGCCTTCTTTTTTTTGTCTCCATGGGAAGATAAATGCTCCACACGGTCACCACATGTTATTACCGCAACGAGCGAGCTGCACTTGCTACATTGGGTAATGGCGCTGCATTCCGTGCAACATGACGGCTACTACGACTTTTTTATTTCCCCTTGTTGCCTGATTGGCAGGGTCTTGATCGAAGAGTGACGTTTTTCATTCTTCACTGTTACAGTGTAGAGTACATACGAGGTCGAGTAGAAAAACCGCTTTGATCTGTCTTGCGCGACGGTGGAAATTTGCCGAGTGTGTGCGCATTATACGGTACGGTGTTGAAGTATGCGCCAAAAGGGTATTTCTGTGGGTGTGGGCGCGGAAGCTGTATACTGTACTGTATGTGTATGCGGAGGGTCGGATGATAAGAGTAAGCGAGGCTGTACAGTAGTGTTGGTCGATCAAAGCCCTCGTGCTCGCGTAATTACCGTTAAGGGTGATGCTGCATTGTTGATGCATGGTGATGATAATTGCGCGTGGAGTGCATATTCCGCGGTAGGTATGTCCTTCGACGCTCGTTGCACGGCTGTTGCGATTCACGACGATGTCGGCAGCTTGCGGGCGGGTTGTCGTCTACCACCTCTCATGATTCTGGTATTCGGACGTGTCTCCCGTTGTAAAATGCCTTTCTGCGAACGTCATTGTGAGACGAACGACTCCCCTTCATACAACAAGAAAACTTTACCGCCATTATGCTAAACAGCGATCAACTGCAGATCATCGTTCACATGCAAGGGTTGGTCGATGGATCTCCAGTGTTTTCTTCTGCACTACCCCACCAGACATCGTCGTCGATCGAAAACCATTGTGAATAAGTGGAGAGTTGCAATGAGAGATGTCTCCAACCAAGGATCGTAATGTGTGATGAGGATGCAAACTGTCAAACCTTGAAGAGATGGTGTTTGAGAGTTGATAATGGTCGACATATGGTATACTCAAACAGCCTGGACATTCTGACGTAGCCTCGAAAGGGGAGAAATAGGCCTGACTGCAAAGAAAGTTGAAATGTTGATAATGCATGGGTTTAAAAACAGTTGGAAGACTTGAAAGAAAGAAATGGTGGAAGGTCGCGTGTGCTGTTACCTAAGCATGGACGTTAGGTAGCCAACGAGCGCAACGGTGTGGTAATGATGCTCATGGAAGTACCTATGGTCCTTCCAACCCCCTGGGGATCCTCGCATGGCGATGCAGCTTACTAAAGATCTTGATTAGTGAATCAGCCTCGTTCACTAAATTATTAATTGCTGCCCGAGGCAATAGCTACTATCCGCACATGTGCTGGTGTGCAGGCCACAAGCGAGTACATATGGGTATCTGTTATCCCGAGGATTCGCAGTATGGTGTCATGTTGCTTGCTAGTAGCTGAACGTTCAAAACTTGTCTCACCTCATATTCCCATCAACGACGGTTGTTGTTGCAACTAGTCAGACCACAATCTCTCCTGAACTTTGCACAGCGAACAAAAATTCCCCTAACAAGCAGGAACACCCAACCCGATCAGAGAAAAAAATAATAAGAAGCGGGAATCCCCCAGTATATCGAACTTGGGACAGATCTTCAAAAGACGCCCTGATGAATCGACAAATCGCACCTGATTAGGGTATGCACCCAGTGATCGTAAATCCGGGTGCGCAATCGGTTTCGTCCGAAGAGAATCGGCATTCGGGAATATCATACCAATGTCCGAAACGGGCGCGCGCGGGCAAGGCTACCTACTTCACTCTACTGAGCCCTTTTCGAGTGTATGTGTCTGTAATTTTTCCTTTCGTACGAATGCATGTCCGCCGAGCGAGTCTCCTTTTTTTTCCTTGCTCGAGCTACCATATGTACGGCTTTATCCGCTGTGTATGTAGTTTCGCGCTGGCACGTGACCTCGGAACGGTAGTGGTACTCTAGTGAAACATGCAGATATCGACGTCACTGTGGAGTTTTCCAACATGAACCATCATCGTGAGGCTGGCCCACTGTCTGGGCGTAATCGTACCGGCACTGGGTCTCGACTGCGCGCTGACATTTTAAGTACAGGATATGGAGTATCGTAAGGGCGATCAGTGCAGTCGGTCGGAGCTTTGGTCCAGCTGCATGGGCAATTCGAACCGGGAAGCGCGTGCCCCCCCTCCCCCCTCCCCCCTACCCCTACCAAGCTCAAGTGCTGATTACTCTGCGTCGACGCGGGACGATCCATGATCATCAGGGTTTATTTTCAAGTTTGGGTGCGCTGTCAGTTGCGGACAAAGGCTTGTGTGTGTGGATACCCTAGAATCCCAAGGGTTCCCACGCAAAGGGGGGTGCCAATGCTCATTTGCGAAATCACGCGTGCTCGTAAAATAAAAAATTGTTATGATTCAAGCAAGCGGAACCTGCCTTGGGTTGGTCGGTTGACAGACGTCGGCCGAAAGTGTATCATCATCATGTGCGTTCCTATTCTGAATCCCTCACAATAGTAGCGCTTGTGTCATTAGTACACAGCAACACTGCCGGAGAGAAGGAATTGGGCACATCTGTTACTCTAGAATAGGCGTCTCCTCAAACTTACGTGTCGCATGCTGGCCTCAACAACACGCCTTGATCGCGCCTCCAAACGTGGCACTCTGGTACTTGTGATGCATCGTGACGTGACAGGGTACAAGGTTTGACATGGAAGCCTTTCCAACCTTACCGAGTTTGTGGGACGGTTTGGGGGGCTCGGACTGTCCGATTCGCCTCATCTTGAATTGTTTGAATGCGCAAGGCTGAGATTGTTTGCGGAAGCCCTGTTTGGCTAAAGCAAAGGAACTGTGTTGATTATGCCCTTTCCGACGACAAGACTCTTTACGAATCCGCTGCTTTCTCTAGTAATCTCGTCAGGTGCAAAGATGTTTCTACGACGAAGATTGGACCGACTGCATCACCATGGAGAGTCTCTCGAAGATGACGAAATTCGGTAGAGATCTGGGTAAGTCGACTGATCAAGACTGGCGATGGCAATCCGCTCTTGTTACCACATCAAAATAGCCCTACCTGACTGTATCGTTATTTTGTCCACGCGACGGCTCCGGGAAGGAAGTGTGCATTTTGAAGGGTGCTGGCTGGCCTAGCGACGGAACGGAAAGCGGATGGTCCGGATCACCGAATCAACGAACGAGAGCGAATCGCCGGGCGTTTTTTTCCCTTGTAGTACACAGTAGAGCGGAAGGGAGCATCATCATGTGCCGCCCCGGAGCGGAAAGTCTTGACTCTGGACACCGGACACTGGGCACGCATTTGTGCAACTCGCCCAGTGTACTGTATTTCGTACACGTCGACTTGTGGCTTGGACAGTCAGGAGGTCAGGCTACTATGCTTGGGGTACCTTGGGCTCCTCCACACCGTCTGTCAGGTTGCCCTGGACAGCCAAGCAGGTGTCGCTGTCGACTGACTTTGGCGACGGGCCTTTTGCGACTGGACCGACCACCATGCTCGACGGCCTCAACATGGGGCGCAACAGGAGGTGCTGCGATGTGGCCAAGACAAGGAGGCTGATGGTGAGTCCAAGGTCCGCTTCCATCGAGACTTCAGCCTTGTGCACACGGTATAGAGTCGAGTACGGGTCTTGGGACTGCTGTTCCCCATGCCTCTCGGCGACTCGGCACACTCGCGTCCCGCCAACACCAACCTTGGAACGTCTCGACGGTGAAGCGTGCGCAAGTCCGCCCCAGGACGCTTGGGGCTAGCGCCGACCAGGTACCCGCGTATTGTAGAACGAATACGCTCGGGAATGGGCGTCTTGGCCCCAGTTGACAGCGCCTCGCCGCGCGCGGTATCGAAAGACCGATTAACGTGCTTTTAGGCATGAGGATGATGCGATCTCCTGAAACGGTTCCAGACAGGCAACTGGGGTCTGAACCATAGCGCCCTCGAGACTGCAGTGACTGCGGTGACTGCGGTGAACAGGGCCAAGACTGCTGGTGACCATAGCATACCTAACGTTATGCTTGGAGATTGTGGCAGCCACGGCGCCTGTGGTCAAGTAAGGCCGTTGTCCAGACCTTGGCACTTAGTAAGTGCTCGTGTCGCTTGATAATCTCATGTACATAATAACCATTCGGACCAGAGTTTGCGCGGGGACTCGCAAAACGCACGTTAGCGACGACAGCATCCGAGGTAGGCAGCCGTTGTATCACTGATACACCGTCCGAAGGAGCAACCAGCCTGGAATGCATGTGCATTGTCAGAGCGGGGGAGCAAGAATACGAGTAACGACGCAAGGGTCGCTGATCATGGACATCATCAAGTATTGCCGAGAGCAAGCATGCGGCCGTACCATGCTTCTAAGCCAGCATGGTCGTGTAAAACTCGAGTGCGTGTGCAAAACTCAGCCTCGCAATTGCCCAGCCATGGTGATCGACAACACCAGCCAAACTCATCATACAATACGTACAAGCTGCAAGGCATTGCGATAATCTCTTCGTCGACCGCAAAGATGAATTAATTGGCAGTAGCAAGCATGTTGTAAACACATCGGATAGTACCGTAGGTCGGCTACTAGGTCGGTCCTTATACGAAGCACACAATGCCTAAATACAGCAGTTCTGTATGTTGTCAAGCTGTTGTTCGGGCTTACCGACTGGATGACCATGTTTGAAGCCCGGGAGTTCGCGAAGTACAATACCCGTTTTGTCAAGAGGGTGATCTTCTTCGAGCATGATCGCTCCCAGGGGGCCCGCATTTGTCCGGTCGAGTAAGCCTTGCTTGAATGCAAGGCTAAAAGACGCTGCAGCGGAGCGATAACGCATTTACAGTGGACAGGGTAGAGGAGTAGGTCTTATGAGAGCCGATCGTCTCTGGCGGACTTCACTCCGGAGTTTTGTCAAGGCTGGGAGTGGTCTGTATTTTTGTAGTCGTTGAATTCAAAGGACAGTGCTCGGAGGATAGCTTAGCCAATATTGCAGAAATTGTGTCGCTGCAGCTACACTGCTGACATGTACCCTGTACCTGTTGGCTGACATTATACGTGGAAATGGCTGTCGTTCGAGGTACGCGTAGTTTGCTCAGTTTGGCCCGCAATACCAGCCATGAACTACCGTAGGCCAAGCATCTGCTGAACTGTGTCGTATAGATGGAATGATCTGCACCACGGGTGCTGTGGTACGTGCAGGCTCGCAATTTTGCACAGAAAGGGCGTTCACAGCCCCACAGCCTGACGAGGCCACCATGGGGCTTGATTTTGATCGATGGCTTGTACGAATTCTGACGGCGCACCGTGTAGATTGGAATACGCCTTGCTCTCACCACAGTCGCTCTCTGGAACTTGGAACATGGACCGAGACTGGGCACTGCGCAGAGCGATTATCAAGAAAGACCATCTTTCCCCGAGCAAAGGCCTTGGCGCAAAGTACGCGGCTCTACGATGGACTAGAGCAAAGCGAATGCTCGAGACGGAAGGTGAGTGAGCCGTTAGAACACATTGTGTAAAGTGATGTTTCGTACCAGCCAACGACCAGCTGTCGTTGCTTGTGGGCTGCTGACAAGCGGGAGCCATGGCGGCTGTAAGCGTCGCCACGATCGTGGTGGTGCTTATAAAGTCATACAGTCCAGAGCCTGTGGCTGGGTTTGCTCTGGCTCATGTGCGCCGTACGGTCAGCAACAGTAGGAGACGCAGGGTGCTCGATCTTGGAAGGATGCACATGGCGCTGATCGGCAGGCGACTGCAACACTGGATGAAGTCTCGCGCGCCAGTCAGTACATGGCTTACCGGTGGTTGTCGACCTGGGTGACGTGATGTTGGAGGCTCGCGCGAAACGGCTTCCGACATGCGCTTACTCGGGCAATGGGCCATGCCGCATTCGTGTGCAGACGACGTCGGACACCGTTTGCGACCTGGCGAGCCATTTTGCGGCTGCTGAAAGGGCTAAAAGGGCTAAACGTGCTAAAAACCGCAAATACGCAGAGGGGACATGGCTCGGGCTGTGAACAGGTAGGTACCCGCTACCAGGCGCATGTGGCTCTCTCGACTCGGCCGAGAGGTAGTACGAGGGCACTGAGGAGAGCAGTGGTGTTGAAAGCGTCGAGATGACGTTGTGCACGGCGAGCGCTGGATCTGAGGCGGCACCTGGCCAGCGTCCGGGTTGATGCTGCTGGCGACGACGGGATGCGCGAGTGCGAGTCGTCGCTGAGCGGGCGGGGGGTTTGTCCGCACGTTTTTGGGCGTGGATGTGGTTACGGCCGCTAGCCGACTGCTGCGATCTCGAGAGATTTTCGAGGCCCTCGTCGCTGCCGGCGAAAGACCGAACCAAACGTCACCTGTGCTGGCCGTCGAGGACCAGCGAAAGGAGCGGGTTTTGGCAATTTCCATGGCCACGGTCCGCCTGTTGGCCGACTCCGCGCGCTCGCTTTGTCACTCGACGCCCGCCGACCTGAGCCCAGTGCCGTCGCCAGGTTGGCGCAGGGCGCCAATGCCTGCCCCGGCCACCCACTAATGTAATCCAACGTCCGATGCGTTGCTTGTAGACAGGCAGGGGCCTGGGCTACCCAGGCTACCCAGGATCGGCGGCTTTCATAATTACACTTTCAATACCGAGCTTCAGCAGGGCCAGGCGCAGCGTTAACGCCGAACATCCGCCTGCAGCTATGCTCTGACGCCAAAGTTATAATGCTTTGCTGCCCACGCCCGTCAGGCTCGCCTTTTGAGAGTCCAGGTTCCACTGCATCCTTCTGCCCAAGCCTACTCGGGTTCCTTTGTCTGGCCCTAGCACATACCCATACAACCACCTGCCATCGCCGCGTACCTTGACACGGCCACGCTCTTGACCTTGACCACCTCGCCTCACGTGTTGCCGTTGGATACCACGGCCTGTATAGCTTGCTCGTCGTCGTCCTCACGCCACCTCCAATGTCACCACATAGATCAGACTCGATGGATACTCAAGACAATATCAGGAAACGCGTGTGCAAGGCGTGTGATCGCTGCAGGCTGAAGAAGTCAAAGGTATGGCCTCCGCCCAACACCCAACACCCACCTGAACTTGAAAACTGACTCCATCTGCTCTAGTGCGACGGAGCTAGCCCGTGCAGCCGGTGCAAGGCTGACAATGCCATTTGTGTCTTTGGAGAGCGCAAGAAGTCGCAGGACAAGGTGTATCCCAAGGGGTACGATAGTCTCACTCGCCCACACCAGAGCCAGGCACTAACCTTTTGTAGATACGTTGAGATGCTTGAACAGCAGCAAACGCAACTGGTAGCCGGTCTCCGGGAACTCTACAGCCGCTTGCAGAAAGGCGAGAGCTGGCCAGGACAGCCGTTGCGCGAAACCTCTGGAGGACATCCTCTTACTCACGACATTCTCGAGCGCCTGGATCTCCTACATCCATCGAGCGAAAGCAGTAGCAACTACGAGGGCTTCGAGGACGATTGCAACCGCATGCAGCAGAAGCTTCTTGAGCGCGGTGCACCCTTCACCCACAGGCGAGGCTCAGTGAGCTCGGATTCAGAGCATGGCCACACTTCATCACCATCATCGCACATTGAAACGCCGACTACGAGATCATCCTTCGCGTTCACTAGCCCATTCGCGCGCAACAACGCACCACCGACACCGCCCATGAACAGCCCGTTTCCAAGACAGTCCCAGATGGTATCTCCCGTGAAGCAGGAACCAAGGATGGTGTCACCGACATTCATGGACGCCAGTGCATTGGACCCCTCATCGCTCTCCAGAACGCCATGGATGAACGACTCGATGATGATGGACGAGCCAGTCGACTTCAGTAAACCCATGTACGGATTTGACAATTTCGGAAATTTCGATCACACCATGATGGTAGACCCCATCGTGATGAACGACCCCATGATGCCTGACTGGAACAACCCGAATGAACTCGACTTCAACAACTTCATTCAAAATCCAATCGGCGCATAGTTGGCCCGGCCTTATCTCCGATTCTCTTTCCGTCTCTTCATCTAGCGATTCAGCGTGCTCTCGTTTTAGAGTAGGTCCACAAACGGCGTTCGGTCTGGGTCCTGGTGATTGGCGTTACTGGCACGTTATCAGCGTCGCATCATCCATTTGCATTTTCTGATATCACAAGGGGCGACGTAGTCAAGGGTTCACCATGACGTGGGATGGCGGTACGGGACGCGCTACCGACGAAGCAGCGCAGTGCCGCACACTTTGTAACTCATAGCAGCTTATCCAGGGGAGATACCCTCCGGTGGTGGCCACCGAATTACCAAATGATTGAAATCTTTACTTCTGCAAATTTGTGCCCAGCCTTTGGAGGTGTGCAGATTGACCGCAAGCGTGTGACGCACGGTGCATGATTGCATGATTACTAACTCGTCTCGGAAATCTGACGGACGAACTTTAGCAGGCGCCACTCATGGAAATGTGGCCTCGACCACGTCTAATGCAACTACACTTCGGGCAGAATGCTGGAGACTGGCAAGCCTCAGCCCTTGTGTCAGCCTCGCATTCGGCAATCAGTCCTTTGGCACGGTTTCTCGTCGTGCTGAACGGGAGGGCGGAAGAATTAATGAGCTCCACATGACGATTAGCCTAATGAACCGCAGACAAGAACCCAGTGGCTCAAACCTGTCGTCTGAGTCCTCTGCATACCTACACGTTCCTCCCAGACAAACTTGATCGATAGCGCTCACCACCTCGCTCTACTGCACAGTCCGATACAAAACAAAGCACAGCTCCAGGTGCCATAGTGAAGCTTCAGGTCGCGTCAACTACGACCCCGCACTCTGTCCTCGCCGACGATCTACCCCTCAATCCACGTATGTACATGGAGAATCGTCACGAGAACTCTGCGCAAACTGCATTCTCTTGTCTAAAGGCGTTCACCGCCTCGTCTAGACCATTCGACTAATTGCAGCATAGCAGTTAAACATAGTTGGAAATCACCTTGCGCCGACACACTAGCCCAACCTGAAAGCGTGAAGCTGGACCATGTCATCAGAGGCGTTCACCTTTCTCCCTCTGGGAGCCATTATCCAGAAATTCGTGGTGAATGGCATCAACATTGTCCAAGGTTTCCCAACAGCGGAATTGTACAAGCAGTACAATGCCCCGTACTTCGGAGAGACCATCGGCCGTATTGCGAATCGTGTTTCAAAGGGAAAGATCAACGATTTGAATGGTAAATCCTACCAGCTACCCATCAATAATGGACCGAACTCTCTCCATGGCGGTAATAATGGCTGGGGCAAACGAGAGTTCGAGGGCCCTTTCAGTGTTGAGCGTAATGGCAAACAAGCGTCGTTCTTCAAGTACCTAAGCGTAGATGGCGAAGAGGGTTATCCTGGCACTGTAGAGGTTCGCGTCTGGTATGTGCAGGAGAAGGAAGTCGTCCAAGGTGCCCAACAGGAAGTTCTCCACATTGAGTATGAGGCTGAACTGATTGGGGATGAAGTAGACGAGACCGCGATCAACATGACAAACCACAGGTACGTACATCGCCCACAGTCTGCTCATCTATCGTACTAATGAAGCCTCAGCTACTTCAACTTGACTGGCGCACCTTCCATCACGGGCACAGAGGTCACTCTTATCACAAATAAGTACCAAGTGGTCGATGATGGTGGTATCCCCACAGGTCCCATTGAGGAGTACCCTGGTTTAAGCCCCAACAAGACCTTTACCCTGGGTGAGGAAAAGCCCGACATCGATGATTGTTTCGTAGTCAACACCGACCCGAAGACCATTTCCATCGACACCCGCACATCGCCACTCCAAAAGATCGCTTCCTTCTATCACCCGGATAGTAAGATCCACCTCGAGATCCACAGCACCGAGCCCGGTTTCCAGTTTTACACAGGAAAGTACATTGATGTGCCTGCTGTCGGTGACCTACCTGCAAGGGGTGCTCGTTCAGGATTTTGTGTTGAGCCCAGTCGTTGTGTCAACGCGATCAACATACCTGAGTTCAAGCACACCATGCTCCTAAAGAAAGGAGAGAAATATGGTGCCAAGATTGTCTACAGAGGCTGGCAAGCATAGGCTATTGTCATACACTATTAGTATCAAGCAGTTGGTAGACTGCACAGTAGCCGACTCTGGCAGATTTTCTCACTGGATGATCAACACGGCTTAATCGCTGGCACTGCTCTTTCAATCAGTAGTCCAAATACGAATCTGTGGTCATAGTTCAGATGCTACCAAGAGACTTCATGTCCATCCATCTGCCAGTTGACTCGTCAAGATTGACTGGCTGCAGTGCATCATTCTGCTCGGAACCGGCAATATAATCCCAAAAGAAAATCAATTCGGGATCAAGGCTTTTGTGAAGCTCGACCATCCAGCGCATCATCTTGTACCAATTACTTGGCTCCCTTGCATTAGTTTCCCTAGCCGGTGCAAAACCGATTCGTTGTGTATCGACCAGTCGGCTAGCCGAACATCCGTTACCCGTTCAGCAAAAGGCTAACTCGACCACAGACTCCAAGCTTTGGCAACCGTCCAAGCCACGCTACGAGCACACACTAACTGAAATATTCGTTCTCGTCGTTTTTCAAGAGCGCCATTCGCATGAAATCTCGATCTAAATACCTTCTACTTCAAGATACCATCAAGCTAGCGACGAGCATGCAGACTAGAGAATAAAAGAACCGAACTAAGACGTGCGATTCACATCTTCGATCGCGTGGAAAGTATTTGCCAGTTGGAAATAAGCTTTGGATGGTGGTTGGTTGTTGGGGCTACTGCTTCCGTCTTTAACAGGATGTCAACGGGCGCTGACGTCAAGTTCGGATCGATTCCAGGCCTACCAAATTGAGCGGGCCTATCTCCCGGCCTCTTCAATCCGCTCCGGTGTACCTGCATACCATTCCCACGTCGTCCTTGGCTCTTCTCATGATAGGTCCACATCAAGGTACACTATCGCTCGTTGCTCTGCCCGGATAGAGTACGCCTGGGCCTGTTCTACCACCAATATCCAGAGATGTGCGCCTTTCTGAGACGTGTCGTTTTCGAGCCATGTAAGAGGCACCGTGGTGTTGGAGAAAAGTTCAATCCAAGCGTCTTGATCTCACTGTATGGCTCAAAGCAATCGCCTGTCCCGGTTCCATTGCGGAAGTACATGCTACACGTAGTCGATGGCCATCGCGATCGCATGCAGACGTACCAGTGAGCGATCTCTACTCTAAATCAACCTCCGAGCTAACGGCCCACGCAGTACACACCCATGCCGACATCGAGCAGATTTTCTTAATTACTAATCATAGGGTTTTGCACAACGGTGTTGCAAGATGATTCTCGAATTCTTGTCGCAGTCCCCACAAGATTGTCAATCGTTGCATTTCAGAATCATCTATGAGAATGCCTGTCGTCACCATGCATGTAGTGTAGTAGCGAACCGCCAACGGCATTGATTAGGACGAATATTCCCCCCGCTGTCGATCACTGTTTGGTACCAGCGCAATGTCAAATCTACGAACGCATCGAGACCTTTGACATGAAGAAGGATTTCATCTAGACCATGGTTACAAATTATGTCATACTTCTCATGCAGCAGCTTGACATACCAAGCTCTCGCTGCACTGATGTGTAATCCAACGTCACGGAACCCACATACCGAGGCAACTGCTACCTGACCCCACGCAAATAGTAATACAGAAGCAAGCTGCTGACAAGTCTTTACCCCCAATCACCCGCTCTATCAACAGTCGAGTTGACAATCACAAATTTCTAGCGTCGATCGAGAAAGAATTAGCATCTGCAAGCGGAACTTTTTGACGCGCCCTTCTGTTAGGCGTTCAGCCCCATCCGCTTTCAATACAGCAATCACACATAGCTGCGCCTGCACTTGCTGCCACGAGAGCGCTTAAACGTGTTATTGCGATAGTAGGTACCACTATGCAAGCCACACGGTTGGCTCAATGCTATCAGAGGCGCAACGGAGCGCAGCGTGCTGCTGGTTGCCGACCTTGAACCGAGGAGCAAATATCTTCGTGGAGCTGCACGGTGAATATAAAGTCTAATCGCGACCTTGCCACATGTAGACAGCAAGAATCGAGCTTCGCGGCCTCGCGTTGTATGCTGTACATTGCGTGCTCCACATACTTGATCTGAGTCATCAATTCAACCCTTTGAGTAGACTATAGCAGTCCAGAGAGTGCGTCATTGCAGCACAATCGGGGATTTTTCGGTTGCCTGATTTTTTATCTTGAGATTAGCAAACATGTACGCCTCTGGATCACAAACGCGATCCTGCACACATAGCCGCGCTGGGAATTAGCGCAGTTATGTCTCGCTCATCCGATGTCCACCCACGCCTCAACCGCACGCCTTGCATCAAGAGGATCAGCGATGGCTTTCGAATCGCAGTAGTCGCTATCAATATTGATCCATCAGTCCACCAGACCACCGCTTCGCCTAAGGCGTATGTAGATATTATGTTCGCAGTATCACACATGACCATAAGCCACCTAGTACCATACTGTACAGTTGCCGTTCTCTAGCCCCCCTTGTCCCAAACTCCACAAGCTACGATTATCGGGGTTTCGGTTCACGGCTAAGACCGAATTAGCGAGCCCGCGTTCCCCCCTGTTCGTCGATCATCCGAAATGTATCGGGCACTTAGAGTAAAGAGGCGGCCTGTAGGTCGAGGGCAACGACTCTGGTTATCTAACTTTTAACGTTCATCTCGGTACTTTGAAGACCAGAATAGTGCAGTAGTACAACCGATACTTTGTCGAGAATGATTGTTTGTCGCACAATACTATTTACGCCGAGACTGAGGACGCCGAGGACGGCGACCCTGAACGGCGACGTAAGCTGAGATTCCGCAGAGTGGGCAGGTGACGTAGATGATCGAGACACGGCGTCTCGTTGTAGTGAACAGCGCATTACAAAAGTGACGGGCAACACCATGCATTCAACATTCCTGGTCGGATGTGGAAGTTCAGTGTTGCCGAGAGTACCTACATACCTTGGCTGGAATTTCCTTCGAATTGCGACGCCTACGATAATCTTGACTGTCGCGTTTCTGTATGTACAGTATGTGGCAATTTCCACGTGATTATATTAGCTCCGTCAGGGTAGTTTGATACACCCCCAGTCGCATTCAAGATCGACCACACCTTATTCCATCGCAGACATCATCAGATCAAAATGAATCGCGTACACCAGCAACCACAAGCTCAATTACCTAGGCATATGCAAAAAAATAAAATACAAGCGACACTCAGGACAAGCCGCAAATCGACCACGCGGCCAAACTTGCGCGTTATCACGCCACATCACCAATTTCCCCGCAACGGACACGCAACGGACCAGATGCACGACAACGCGTCCCCAGCTTCAAACACGCGGTATATTGTGTACAATACACTTCACACAATCGCGAAACACACCTATTCAACCCGTATAACCATGTATGTAGGTGCTCAAACGGTAACTTCCTGAGAAGAGTTCCAAGGTAAAACGGTACGGTGTATCGTGTACATACTCTGCACAAGCCAGGATCATGATCAGTGCACGATTCGAGGCCCGAATGCGAGCGTGAGTGCGAATACGAGCATGCGTATCATGGGTGCTTCTATACAGATATATTCGCAAGGCATCAAATCGATTGTGTAAGTACGAGACGGCACTCGCTTCACTACATGCATGGAAAATGGTACGATTATACAGTGCTCGTGTCAAACAAGGAGGTTTAGATTCTGCGACATGCGCGACTCAGATACCTACCTACCTACCAAGCCGGGGAATTCAAGTGTGGTGATCGCACGCTCACAGTCACGAAACCTTGGCTTGCTTGTGGACATGGAAGGGTGCTGTATGTGACACAATTTGCACAAGGCGTTTTTGGATTTTCATCGATGAGCTAGGAGCTGGAAAGCACCGAATAACCCCCCCCCCCGCCCCCCGGATGACAAACGTGTGTGATTACGTGAATTGTGCAGATTTTCATGGGTGTCTGCTTATGCAGTTCATATCTTGAGAGTGGAAGGGAAGAATATGGGGTTTTTGATGACTGCATTGCGCAATTGGGGAAATTTTGACTTGAGCAATTTATGGAATCTACGATTAATAGATGGTTATCCCTTCGACGTGGGTTTTCATTCTAGGTATGGGTATATGGATCTGTTCCTCGCTCGAAGTACGCAAATGAACACTGTCAAATGTCGATGCAACATCGTCGTTCGAGATAACGAGTCTTTCAGAGTCCGCCGCAGCGAAGATGGAACAAACAAAGCAAAGATTTTCTAGGATTGGGACACAATTTTAAGTGCAGCCTTGACCATTTCACAACATTTCTCAACATCTTCCCAGCAAGTGAATTGCTGGATGGACGACAATCTATACACGCCTTCTCTTGTTACTTTCTGATCATGATCTAAAGTTCCTGTCCAGCTTACTACTTGTCACTTATGTTGTAGATGCCATGTCTTCACTCTCAAGTCTCTCTACGAGGTATCTTTCAAATGTTCATCATCCAAGTCGCCTCTTCTTCCGGAAGAACCAAGTTGAGTGCTCACTAGGTACGCGGTCAATAACGATAGCCCCACACCTAGCGTTTTATCAGGCAATGTCAATATGGCGCGGACATCAAAGAAGTTCAACTCCCACTTCATTTGCATCCACCATCGCTCATGGTACCCATTACCACACATGACCTCAGCCCGAAAGAAACCACAATCTCAGGACCCAAAACCCTCACAAAGCAGACTCCGAAAAACCTCATCATCGCAGCATTTAAACCGCCGACTGTTCACGTGCCTCCCACCGCCGTGATCATCATTGTATTTCCCCGCATTGGACCAAGCGTTCTACGCTAGACGATCGGTCCGTCTCCACATCTGAGGTCACCACACACATGGCGGCTCTCGAGGTGATCAGCAAATATCAATATGCAACGTTGGCTAAGCTTTGGGACGAAAGGTTGCTTGGTTTATTTTCCCACTTGGCATCTTCAACACTCTGCTTGGACTATGTAAATACAACTGTAGAGGTATGGACATGATATCTTCAAAAGGAGGGAAAAAAACCTTCAGTCCAATCGATACGGAAATTCCCCGGTCAGACTACTACTGTTCTAGTAGGAGGGTGTCTGAATCGGGACTTCCGTCCTAGTCAAGCTTGCCAAAGTTTTTTGTCAAAAAGTGTCTTCTATCGTATCTGGTTTATTGCCTACCATTATTTCTTAAAGGTCTTTTGCCTCTGACATAACCCCCACCCACAACCACGGGAGTGCCAAAATCCCATTTCCTCTCCTCCATCGCCCAATATGCCGCGCCATCGCCATATCCCCACACTAACCAAAGCACTCCTCTCATCCTCCCTCATCTCCATAGCATATACTACCGCGGACTCCCCAGCATCACCACCACTATGGACATTCGTCGACCCCCTCATCGGCACCGTCGGTCCCCGCCCCGGCTCCGCAATCGCAGGTGGGAATTCCTTCCCGGGAGCCAGTTTACCCTGGGGCATGGCCAAACCGGGAATCGACACAAGTTATCTGGGCTTGGCGAATGGAACGGCAGTAGATGCGAATGCGGGATATACGCCGTTGGGGAATGTGACGGCGGTTAGTATGACGCATGTTAGTGGGAGTGGAGGGGCGCCGACTTGTAAGTCATCTTCCTTGTATCATTCCATGCGAGGGATTCATGATGATGTGGGATCTCTGTGGGTGTGATATGAGAGCAATGCTGATGGTGATTCATCAACAAAAAAGATGGATTGATATCTCAAATGCCCCTCCTAGGCACCCTCTCAAACATCAATCTCGCAGACAACACCACATACGCCACAAACCGCAGTCTAGACTCGGAATCCGCCACAGTCGGCCTCTTCACCACTGTCCTCGCAAACGGTATCAAGATTGAAATCACAGCGGGTAATCACACGGGCTTTATACGCTATACATTTCCAACCCCACAGCCAAGTAATCCTCCGAACAACGTATCCACCACAATGCATCACGACCTCGACAACAATAACAACCACGCAAACGAAAACGACATACACATCCTAACAGACCTAACCCACACCCTCCCCGCTTACACCGCAATGTCCTACACCCAACAATTCCTCGAGGGAAATATCCAAATCAACCCTTCTTCCTACCACGGCTCTGCATCCTACACAGGCGGCTGGTCCCAACCCTCCCTCCACACTTTACACTTTTGTGCAAACTTTAGCATACCCGCGACGTCCCCGTTGAGCCCAACATCGGCATACGTGCAGCAAAACACGGCGAATGCGGTCGAGGGCGCAGGGACGCTGAGTTGGCCGTATAATGCGTTTCAAGCGCCCAAGTTTGCGGCGAGGCCTGTGCCGAGGAGTTTTAGGGGTGTGAGGAGTGGGGCTGGGGGTGGGATGGGGATTGGGGCGCTTTTTAGTTGGACGAGGGATCAGAGGCTTGGGAGTGCGAGTGCGAGTGGGAATGGGGTTGGGAATGGTACTGCTGATGCGGTTGTTGAGGCTAGGATTGGTATATCGTATATCAGTGCTGCACGCGCATGTTCGCATATTGACGCTGAACTCCCGGCTTCAAAGTCGTTTGAGCGTGTGGTGGATGAGGCGCGGCAGGAGTGGGAAGATGGGGTGTTGAGTAGGATTGAGGTTGTGGATGATGGACACGTGACGAGTGGGAATGCGACGTTGAAGCGTATGTTGTATTCTGCGCTTTATCAGACGGGGCTTATGCCTACGGATAAGACGGGGGAGAATCCGAGGTGGGAGTCTGGGGAGGCGAGGCCGTATTATGATGATCATTATGTAAGTTGCTCACACCCCTTCCTATCGTTACATCTACTCCTTCGACAACACGTTGAGGGATGATTCGAGCTGATATGGGGTTGTTATGGATAGACGTTGTGGGATACATACCGTACGCTACTGCCGTTGTATCATTTGATCTTCACAAAGCCTTACTCCCGTATTCTTTCCGGGTTGATCTCGATCTTCACACACGAAGGCTTCCTCCCGGCCGGACGCGCCGCAAACTGGAATGGCAGAGTCCAAGGCGGCACCCATGCTGACATTGTGCTCGCGGATGGGTACCTCAAGAGCGTTCGTACGCTATCTGGGACTCCCGGACGCGGGGAACTCGACGCAGGTCTCGACTGGCAAGAAGCATATCGCGCTGTTATGAAGGACGCCACAGAGATGCCCGAACACAACGTCGATCCCGTAACGTTTGATGGCGCGACAAAAGAAGGTAGAGGCGCACTGGATGATTATTTGTCTCTACACTACATTACGCGAAACCATACGAGAAGCGTGTCCCGCGGCGTCGAATACTCGCAAAACGACTTTGCAATCTACAGCATGGCAACTGCGCTTGGGATGCCAAATTCCACCATCTCGCAGCTAAGAGACCGAGCCACATGGTGGCAGAACCAGTGGAATCCTAGCGCGAACACCACTCTCAGTGGTTTTGGTACCTTCACTGGTTTCCCTGCGCCCAGGAACTCAGACGGGAGTTGGAATCTCACGGCCTACGATCCACTAAGTTGTGGCACCTGCGGCTGGGACGCCGACGTCTATGAGGCCAAGATCTGGGAAACTGCGTTTGGCGCGGCGCCACATGACATGGCCAGGATTATTGAACTCATGGGCGGCGACGAAGCGTTTGTTCGTCGATTGGATGCTAGTTTTGTCCCTGGATTTGGTACAAGTGTTGGTGCGAACAATGATGCCGGCTCTGCTCTGTTTAATCCGGGTAACGAGCCCTCATTCCCCACGCCGTTTCTGTACAACTATGTACCGGGCATGCACTGGAAGACTGTGAATCAGACACGTAACACTGTCGATACATTCTATAGCGATGCGAGGAATGGGTATCCTGGGAACATTGACGGTGGAGCATTGCCCAGTTGGTTGATCTTCAACCTCATGGGAATCTTCCCGGTGCCAGGTCAACCACTGTATTTGCTTTCTGCGCCAAGGTTCTCGCAGTTGAAGGTCGGTCTTTTTGGTGGGACGAAGGCGGAGACTGAGTTGAAAATTGTAGCGAGGAACCTTTCGGATACGAGTTTCTATCCGCAGAAAGTTTTGTTGGATGAGAAGGAGTTGGATCGGGCTTGGCTGAGCCATGATGAGGTTGCTGCAGGAGGAGAATTGGTGTTCTTCATGGGGAGTGAGCCGAAAATGTGGGATACTGGCAGTAGACCATGGGCATTGTCGACATGGGCATAAATCTACTGAGCAAGGGTAGTCTCTCTACGTATAAGTGCTAGACTCAGACTCGTCGAACGGGTTCATTGCAGAAGAGGGTCTTTTAGCAGACTCATCCTACACCTCTCAAAATAGATTTCGTATTCTTGCCCACCATAGCTCAGACATGCCAAGAAAGAGGCTCTGCAGCTTGTCTTCCAGTTGACCGTGTGTGGGAAGGATATCGTATGCATAAGTCGCATCCGAGTACAAGCCCATGTAGCGAAGGAGTGTGTAATAGTACTGCAGACAGCCGGAGGATTGGGTTGTGCGCACAGATTTGGCAATGATTTCATAACCATGAACGTCCACACTGCCATGATCTTGCTCGGGCCAGATTTGTAGCTTTTCAAACGGCCGAGTATTGGCTGGACGTTTTGTTTGTAGAAGCGAGTGTCGGAATGGGCGGATGGGCGGGTGGGCGGGTGGACGGATTGGAGCGAGGTAGAGTGTATTTGCGGATTGGCAATCCATCACTTCGGTGGTCGTTTTTGCCATGTGATTTCTCGGAACTGCGTCTTTAATTCGTCTTTGAAGTGATCGAATGTAGAAGGGCCAGTTCCTATAGTGTCGTGAGCTGGCATGTCCCATCTTTTATGAGTCAAGATGTAACCTACTGCCCATGCCGTTTCTGGGTTCATGGTCAGGAATCTTGTTGATTTTGCGGTATGCTTTCTGAATTGCTCGGTTGAAAGCAGGGGAGCGGATCAGCTTGCGGACATGTCAGTAGGCGGATGAGGCCATTCGATGGCGTTTGGCTTACTCGTGCTACAGCCCACGCCTGCCACTGCTGTCAGTGCAATGTCCTTTTGCGGTTTGAGCGCGCCACGTACCTCTAGAAGGGCAAACCAGGGCGCCATGCTGTTCTGCAGGGGGACCAAAAATAACTAAACAATCGCTACCATGTAAAACAGGCAGATCACGCAGACGCTGGGATGGTGGTGAAGGGTGGCGGGCTGGCGAGGGTCGATGGGCGGTGGAGCTGCCTCGGAACTCGACTGCGGAAAGAACGAGTGGTGAGGGCGGAACAGGGACCCGCCCGGCCCTGCACCAGGGGCGCGAACGCGCTTGAGGGCATGCAATTGCCATGTTGCCCTTGGCTTTGGCATGGGTGATGGACTTCCAAGGTTGTCGCGACCTGAAGTTCGGCTGCCCGTTGAATGGCTCGGGGCTCAATCTTCCAGCTTCATAACTGTTGCATCCACATCCACTCGCCCATTGTTCCCATTTCCCACGCTTCACTCGCAGTCGCCGACCCAAGCGCACGCGACACGGGCTGGGGGCAGGCCGGTACCGCCAACCCCACCCTCGATCGCGCAAGGCTGGCCGACCACAGGCCATACCGCGCAGAGGAGACTCTGGCAGCAGCCGCCCCATTCGCAGACGCCCAGCCTCGCCCGTCGCCGCTCGTCTTTTTGGAATAGACTCGGCCTGCCACGAGTCGCCTACGTGTCGCTGAGGGCATACCGGTATCAGTGGGCCGGAGCGCATCTTGCCCCATCCTTTGGGCCCTCCCGCACGCCACTACTGCCACTACATAGGTAGTACATGCTGCATATCTGCAGTGTGCACCCATCCGCCTTGCCCGTCGCCATTCACTCCTCACCAGCCGTTCTTCTCCCCCCACTGCCACCACCAGACTCGCTGCTCCAGACCGGCCACCGTGCCCGCGCCAACGCCAACGCCAGCGCCAACGCCAACGCCTTCAAACTGCATAAACTCCGCGCCCTCAGGCGCAAGGCCAAGCTGAAGGGCGCCCTCCTCAGGACCGACCCCGACATGGCACAGCAGACTGGCGCGCCCATTTCGCCCTCGTCATCCAAGCGCTCGCGGAGCAGAGACAGCGCTGCCTCGGCCACCAACTCGTCGCTCAACACGCCTGCCGCCAACACGCCCCTCGTCACCCCCTCGGTGAGCACCAACAGCCTGATCATCCCGTCCTCGACACCCGGCACGCCCGCCAACGGCGAGTATTCGCAAGATGGGACCCCGTACCCCCCGTTTCTCTTGTCCAGCAGAGCAGGTACGTCGCGTCGGCGCCGAGACCTGTCAGACGCAACGTGGCTAACCGAGACACGCAGATCTCAACGCCAAATGGGGGCGCTTGGACTGGACGCAGATGGACCGTCTGAGAGACAGCGCACAGGCGATCGGCGCTGAACACCCCGGCCCATGGGCGCGATGCAGCGGCGACGACTATGCCCTGCGCAACCGCTACATCAATGTCGACCCGTACCAAGCCAATAGAGTGCGGCTCGAAGTGCCAGAGGGTCAATTCGACTACATCAACGCCTCGCCAGTGGTCTTGGAGACGACCAAGTCGCAGACGTCCCTGAGATACATTGCGACACAGGTACGCATGCCCTTTCTCTGCCACTATGGCCATGGAATCTACTCACATTCCCAACAGGGCCCCAAAGCAGACAGTTGGTCGCACATTTGGCGCATGATCTGGAAAGAAAATACTACCCCCGCCGTAATAGTAATGCTCACGCAAACCCACGAAACCGGCCGCGAGAAATGCTACCCATATTACCCACAATCACCCTCAATACCCGACCTGCGCATAAACGAGCACGATGAATTCGGGGACGGCTTCATACACACTTTGCACCTCGCATCTCTCTCCCACCACGAGGAAGCCCGCACCCAAGTCCGAGAAATCGATATGACGAACAACGACGGTAGCGAATCAAAGAAGATCTGGCATCTCCTCTTCGCCGCGTGGCCCGACTTTTCTGTCCCCGAAGGCGCAGACCGCGCCGCAATGCTAAAACTCATCGACATTTCTCGCGAAAAAAACAGCGACAATGCGACGAATCCCCGCATCGTACACTGCAGCGCTGGTATCGGTCGAAGCGGGACATTTATTGCGTTGGACTGGCTACTCCAGGAACTCGAGGAAGGCTCGCTTGACGCTACCCCTGAGAGCGAAGACCCCATCATGAAGGTCGTTGAACTCCTACGAGACCAGCGAGCAGGCATGGTGCAATCCAAGAACCAGTTCTTCTTCATCTACGATGTCCTGCGTGAGCGCTGGCGTGAACGCTGGATCAACTTGCACCCAGACGAGGCTGCGAAACTGGGCATCGCGTCCCCCGCCTCAAGCGACAGCCAACCTGCCCTCAAGCGGCGCAAATCGACGCGTGACAGCGACGTCATGATCGAAGACGTGGCCAACGGGACCGTCGACGCAGAAGCTCGCGCACGACTGGAAGCTGAACTCATGGATGCAGATGCAAGAGTGGGAATATAGCCCCTCCACCCTCACTCTCCTCATCGTACCCTAACCCAAACAACCTATAAGACTTACAATCCATAATTAACCAATTCCCCTTAACCCAGGCTTCCCACCAATCCATCCTCACACACTACGACCCCAGACTTACAATCTACGACTACACACCCCTCCTCCACGACCCCATGACCTCTGAATACACTCCCCGCATCTCCAACACCGGCGTCCTAGGAGATCTAGACGCGCATGGATATTTCGCCGCCATGGACGGAGCACCCGAAGTCGAACCTCTGCGACGTCATCGCTCACAATCTTCGTCGCCAGATCAAAGGCCGCGCCCTTCGCTGGTTGTCAGATTACCTGTACATGGGACGAGGGAGGTGTCGGTGACGAGGGCGTGTTGGGTGAGCATGGGTATAGTGTTTTTAACGTGTGTGATTGCAAATTGTGTAGTTGGGTTTTGGGTTTTGAGACGCCGTGTTGGGGTGAGGGATAGTGGTATGGAACTCTAATTTGGCGATATGAGAGACTATTGCGTGTTTTTTCTGGGTATGGGTATGGACATTGACATGAGGTTTTCAAACAGTCCTTGTCTGATCTGAGGACTGGTTGGCTGGTGGGTACGGACTTCTGGAACAGACGTTGATTCTTTCTGGATCCGGGGTCTTTCTTTCTTTTTTTCCCATTTCGGGAAATATTTTTCTTTCTGGGTTGGGTGCATAGCGTTCGATACCCCATCTTTCCCTTGCCCTTTTTTTTCCAACTCCCTCCTCCCATATTAGTAGGGTTGTTTGGGGTTTGAACGGTCTCTCAGGCATTACCATTTCTCATTATTTTTGTTCTGTCGGGGAAAGATACTAGCCTTGTCAATCACTGTTACTCTTCATGTCTAACGACGTTGTTCCCTGATGCTAACACATCTCTCCCCCATGACATGGTGCATATATGCGGTGAGATAATGTGATGTCCACGTGCCCCCTGTATTTCCATCGCGACAAGTGTACAGTTCTCTCGCGCGTTCATGGTATCGGGATTCGAGAACTAGACTTTCAAATGAGGTGGTGGTTCGATGGGCTCATGGCGCCATGGTATGATGAGGGTTTATAACATGGCGATATCATCTACACTACCCCATCTACCATGTCACTCCATCTGCAACGCCAATCTTGGTTTTACACTGGGATCGAAGAGGGCGGGAGTTGGAAATCACGATGCAATATAGTGCTATGCACATTTTTTTTTTGAAAAGGTGCTTTGAACACTAGAGTCGTCGGAAACTCGTCTATGGCGTATAACGTCTATTGTGCATAACATGGTCTATCTAGTACATACAACATGCACAATGTCGTCATCGTACTCATACTGTATGATTCAAACTTCCGCGTCCTTGGGAGTACTAGTCTATGTACCAGACCCACACCTACCTCAACCCAATCTCAACCCCCCACCACCATCACTCAAAACACCGCACCCCCGATAATAAACACCCTCTCCTCCTCCCTCCTCACCCACTGCACAATCTGATTCGCGCTCGCGGCCAACGCCGCACGACTCACCCCCGCCGGCGCAACAGCATACAATTCGAACAAAGGCGTACTCCACGCCAGCGCCATACACGAGGTACTCGTCTCGTGGTGGATCTTCAGTGTCGAGGGTTTGGTGTGCAGATGGTTGTGGAGTTTAGCGTAGAGGGAGATTAGTCTTTTATTGCGTGAAGCTGTTAGTTTCGATATATATAGTAGTTTGATGGGATAGAGTATGAATATTGGATAGGAATAGGAATAAGAGAGGAGGCGCAACATACCGTCGCTTCTCCAATCCATCGTCAAAATACGGAGAGTAGCTTGGCATGGTAAATTGTACATTTCCCCTACTCTTGTACAGGAAATGCCGCAACGGACTCCCAGGCACGATATCCGTGCACTTGGGTCGTCCACGTTGAACTGCAGTTTGGATAGCAGTGATGGAGCCGTTGCGTTGCAGGGTCTATTGTAATTGCACATATGGCATTAGCTTTTCATTCCTATCCCGATCAATACTGCATGCATCCTCCAATCAAATGCTCGGAATTTTCAATGTTGGGTTTTGCAGCTTGCGACTCTTTTTCGTCCGCGTATGGTAAAAAAACCAAAGACTCAAACACACACACACGGCTAGTGACTAGAGTAGATGGATAATCATGCTCGGCAGGTAGAAATGCCCGATAAGTAATCCACCGGGGCCGAAGGAATGCGCAAGAGACGGTCGACTGATGCAGCGGACGGAGCATCGGGAAGGGTCCAGGGGTGTGACCAGGCGTGCAGTCGGGGAACGCAATGTCCGAGGCCGAATCACCACGCCCACGTATCGTCCGTAAGCGGCTCTGCGTCGTGACTCAGGAAGAGTCGATTCTGGATACTGGGATTTGTCGTGATGAATCATGAGACCGGGAAACAAGGGTCCAGCCCAGGCGAGCAGAGTCGACCAGCATGGGGATGCGGGAACGGGAAAAGGCTGTTCTTGTACCCCGGCCTGGCTTGTGACGGCAATGCAGTACAGCACATGCACGCCTCCGCGCGTCCACGCGTCGTAGATCCATGCAAAAAAGGGTCCTTTGGAATATACCGTTGTAAAGAAACATGGAAATTGCTAAACATACCTCTACCAAATCATCTCTCATGGTCCTTAGCTCGAAGAAGCTCTCCTTCTCCGCACTGATCAGCAGCACTGCGACTTCATCGCCTGCTCCGTCGCTCGTACGAGGCCGCTCCGTTACGGGCGCCGTGGGATGCTCCAGGTTGAGGAAGCTAACGTACATGTAGAGATAGCCTGTGTTGTTGAAGCCGGGGAGGCATAGGGGGATCCAGTTTTCGCCACCCCCGGCTTTGACGCTGCCGGCTTCGAAGAGCATGTTGAAGATCAGGTGCAAGTCGCCGGGGTGCAGGCTGTGCTTCTTGGGACGCACAACGGACACCAGTTTGCCAGAGGCGACGATCAGGCCGTAAAGGAGGTTCTCTGAGCGTGTCTTCAACAGTGTGTTGTTGATTGTTGCGCGTTGGGACTTTCGCAACTTGAGGCATTCGAGGGCGGAGAGCAGTGTTGACGGTAAGCCTCGTGTGAAGCCATCGGCGAGGGCAGAGAGAAGTGTTTCTGTTCCTTGCAGAGGGCGTCGGAGGTCGTAGTTTGCTCTTGCGGCGAACATGCGTTCCAAACTGGGAAGGGTGAGTGTCGACAGAATCTGCATGTACAGAGCCTCGAGCTGTGCACGCAATTGTGAATCACTTTCTCCTAGTCTCGTAATAGCCACCAGATTCAACGGTCCCTTGGACATGACGACAAAGCGGGCGTCGCCTGCAGTGAAGCCCCGCAGCGTATCCTTGGTAGACTGATAGAAGGATATGATGGTCTGCACCACGCCGATGTAGTTGGTGACCAACTGGTCATCGCCATGTCGACTGTAGATGGGTTTACCAGCACTCGAGAGGATCAGAAAATGCTTCAGCTTTGCGCGCCACTCGTGCATAACAGCTTCTATTGACTACATCAGCAACGGCTATGTGCAGGGACATGAAGTGGTCCTGACCTTCATTCGACCCATCCGACTTCATGTCCTCAATCTCGTCGAATTCGCGCTCGAAAGCCCCCTTGAGCCATGGGTCTGGTGCGAAGAGGCTTTGCGACTCAGAGTCGACGAAGCGTTGGCCCAGGGCACGTAGCAGCAGCTTCTCCTGATCCGACTTGTCCTGGTGTCCTACGACCTCGCCCAGCATGCTCTCTGTCTCGCCTCCAGCATCCATGGTCGGTGCATAGCTTCGTATACTCGCACTGTCCTCATCACTGGCGGTGTGCGAAGGCAGGTTGGCGTCGAGGAAGGCACGCTGTCTCGAGGCAGGAGACGCGGATGAGTCGTCGCGCAACTCGCTGCCCCATGCCTGCGAGTTGGCAAACGACACCTGCGTGGTCGCCTTGGAGAGCAGCTGCGGTCTCGACGGCGCTATCGAATGCGCGACTGAATGCGACGTCGACGGCCGCGAAGCAAGCGCTCCCAGTTGCGGTCTTGGGGGAAGAGGCGGGGGTGTCTCTTCGCCCGACAGCAACGAGCTCGCAGACGTGCTTCTCGAGAAGTTGCGGATAATGCTCAGGGTGGGATTGGCAAAGTCGTGCGCATCGACGCGCTCCGCCGTCCGTGGTCGCGTCTCCTTGGACGACGAGGCATTGCTGCTCTTCTGCGTGGGCGTGGTGGGCGAGCTGGGGGATTCTTCGGCAGCTGGCGTCGTGTGCTCAGCAGGGGCCGTCGCGTCCATGAAGAGAGCGGGGGTTGACGGTCATGGAGAGTCGAGACAGCCCCGTCGCGAGGGTTGGCACATGGTGGGACCGTGGACGCTGCACGCTGATCGTCGTGACGCCCGTCCAGGGTCATCGCCGCAAGGACCAGCGGCTAATGACGTCGTCGTCCTTCTGGAACTACGGCCAGTACCAGACGTCCACGATTGATTCCAATGTACACGGATACTGGACGGACTGACTGACAACTCCCCGCCGTCTGCGACATCGCTACTAAGCTGTGCAGAGCCACCCCTCGACTTCGCCAAACACCATGTCGCTAAGTACAGACATCGTCTTCAGAGTAGCCTCTTCACCGGTCCTGCACACATCTCTCCGGTCCCATACCATATCAAGCTGAATACGCAACTTCATCCTAGGCAAATCATCATGTCCATCGCTCCAACAATTGCCTACTGGATCCTGCTCGACATGCGTGCATCACTGTACATGAGTACCGCATCTTTCCACGTCTTTACCCTGGAGCTTACCGACTGCGCGTTCCCAGTTGCCAACATGGTTTACTATTCTTAGCATCCTCGCGACGTGCACCGGTCCTTCATTGGACCAACCACACAACACCACAATGAAAGCATGTCCAAATGCGCCTCGTGTTACCTTGGTGAGTGAGAAGAGCGGTATGTTCATGCATTCCTTTCTATTATCGATTTAACTCTCGCCTCTCCAGTTCATCACTGATGCACATGTACAACCGTCATGGTGCCTAAGCCTGTACAGCATGTCCGTCTGCTTTTGTTGCACATGTTGGTGAGTGGTTAGATCTATTCCTAAGCAAACATGTCCCATACCAAGACATCTCTATATCAACATATATACAATCTCGTTCCTCTCCTGACTCTAACCTCACCCCCTATCCTTCAATGTCCCAAAGTGCATCCCCACCTCCCATCATCACAACAGTAAACTACACTCTCTCCTGGACCCACCTCGACAACCCCAGCGATACAACCTTCACAACCTCTCACTTCGATCTCTGCAACTGTCCTCACTTCAACGAACAGCAACCACAACAACAAGACCACATCTACACCCGCTACACATGTTCACCCCCAATCATAACCTTCCCCCCACCAACCGACCAACAATGGGTTCTCCAAACCCCCCAAATCCCATTCAACATCCTCCGCCCCGCCACCCAAGCCGAACAAACCCGCCGTCAACAACTCGATCTTGGAGATACTGAACTCCAACATGCCTTGGACCCACAACCCCAACCCCAACCCCAAACAATCCTCCTCCTGACCGGCCCCAGCCCCCGCGGCCGCTATCAGTCCCAAGCCACACTCCTCTATCTCCAAACCCTCCCCCTCCACACCTTGCAAACAATATCCTCGCTCACCCTCCTCGCTCAACCCTACGAAGAAGATGTAAACCCCTCTTCCTGTACCCCCGCATTCACACAACTAGCAAATTACATTGTACACTCCCTCTCGGCGTTTAAGACGCTGTATCTATGTGCTTGGGATGAGGCTATGACGTTGAGGAGGGAGGTGTGTGTATTTGGTGTGTTGTTGAGGAAGGGGGGTGTGAGCGTGGTTGTGGAGAGGGGGTGGGGGGTGGGGAGAGGTAAGGTGTATAGGACGGAGGAGACCTTTTTGGCGGACATGGGTGGGGAGGCGTGGTAAGGGGGTTGGGTTGGGAGTGGGGCGGTGAAGTGGGGTGTGAAGGAAGAGATGTAGAGGTTGGATGAGAGGAGTATGGCATCTGAGCAAGGCCCTGTCTTACTGCTAGCTGCATGCATTCATCAATATCCCTAAATGTTGTGCTCGTGCTCTTGACTACCCATCCAGCAACCATGTAAATGTGACCCTAACTTCACTGTGTCTGTGGCGAGGCAAGGACGTACCTCTTGTATCCGGCAACCATGCATCTAAGTTGTCTTCATGTCATGTCGCTTACAACATCACAGAAGAAGATATCAGATATTCGGCACCATTAGTGTTTCCATTCATCGAGCCAGAGAGGCCAAACAAGCTACCTAGATAGTGGAGAGCTGAACCAAAGACAACGTTGGCCAGACATCATAGGTAAGAGGAAAGAGTAGAAAGATCAGAATACCTGGCCTACTGCCTGCCATCAAGATTCCAATCACCATTTTCGTCGCACGTTGGGGCAGCAGCTAGGCTACGGCCCCCGAGGTTGCCGGTCCTTCAAAACACCAGAAACCCTCAAACATGGAAGGAGCAAACCCACCATGCCGCATTGCATGTTGACTAGCCATCATGTATCATCAGTCGAGTAGTGAAGTTGTAATACCTTAGATGTACCACATGACATCCTTGAGACTACGAGCGTTCTGCAGAGGCATTAGAGGAGCAATCTCGACATTGAGCTTGTTGGAAGATCCAGTGGAAGACTGCTGGTCGGCCTTGGACTCCTTCTTGCCTGAGGACACAGGGCTGTCGTTGACGTGAGCGCGGGAACGATCAGCAGCCAAGTGGGCATAGTAGACGGCAGGATGAAGGGATACCGGAGTGGTCGAGCGGACATAGTGGTAGGAGTGCTCGAAGATGAACTGCTGTAGCTCGGCAGACTGCCACTCGCCCTCGTTGAGGATGCACTGGTAGTGGATCGGGCGCGCAGTGCCTTTGATGGCGACGTGCGAGCACAGGTAAAAGTCGAACTCAAAGGGATGAGTGCAACCGGATTCGACAAGGGTACCAGGCAGAGGATTGTTGTTGCGGTCACCCTTGCCAGGGTCTGGGAAGAAGCGGATGTGGTGGCGCTTGCCGGCAATGACGACGGTGAACTTGGGCATCACCTTGCAGCCGAGCCTCATGAAGCACTCCTTCATATCGCGAACCTCCTCATCGAGGACTGCACTATATTGTCTGTGATTGTTAGTGACTTCTCATTGCAGAAAAATTAGTTCGAGATCAACATACCCTTCAGATACACCGTCACGAATGTAGAGGACGCGCTTGGGAGCCTGGCCTTGACCGATTCTCTGCATCCATCTCTTTGCCATGTCGCCGAAATGATCATTGATGTTGGAAGTCGTTACCATCTCGACACGGTTGCCATTGGTCTGGACCTCAGCCCAGTACTTGGTGAAGTAGATATCAGAGGACATAGTGATGGCAGCGAAGGAGGCGGCCTCGCTGGATCCAGCACCGGGAGCAGGGTGAGAAACATCTGCACCAACAATCATAGTCGGTATGGAACCAGACTTTGGCGCAATCTTAGGGATCAGCGTCGACTTTGCAACACAGGTCGCGCCACCGAGCTTGGCGTTGACCTTCATGCAAACGTTGGAGATGTACTGCGGTGAGGCAGACATGACATGCTTGGCCTGGAGGACCTGGGAAGCAACACCGAAGCGGATGTCGCAAGACTTCTTGATACGGCGGTAGACGTCGACATTGCGGTCGTTAACAATGAAGAAGAGGAGGTTGGGGGGCATGGAGTACCTGAGAATGGTTAATTGAAATCTCTTAAGGTACATGTCGCCTCCAGTTCACTTACTTGTTGCCGGTCTGATTCCAAACCTTCTGAACTAGTTCACCGCCGTCGGCCAAGTTACCAGGGCCCATCCAAGGCTTCTTGCCATGCTGAGGGTGAGCAGCAATAGCTCCACCATGAGCCTCGTAGACCTGAATAAACTTCTGGAAGAAGGCATCAACAGCCTGAGGAGGCGGAGAGCCACGGCCTAAAATGCCTGTTGTGATGGGTTAGCAACATGTGACGCAATAGGAGAAAAAGATGCTTACAGCAAACACCCCAAGCCTTAATTGGGCGCTCCTTGTCGATCATGGCAAACTTGCGCTAAAGTTGTGTTAGTTGTAGTGTCAAGAGATATTTGAATGCTGTGTGATCTTACTCCATCGAGCCTCCAGCGACCTTGAATCATGTCCCTGGGATTGATGGTGGCCTCCTTGGATCCTTGACCGAAATAGACTACGGGAGATGGAAGTATGCGAGCCTTAACCTTAGACGCATTTGGGTTAACCTGTAATCCATAATGCTTCAAGTACGGGTCATTGGCCCAGTTGAGAAGACGAAGGCCATGCTGAACAGCAGCCCAGCGCTCCTTGGGAAGAGTGACGGCAAACTTGATCATGTTCGAAGTCTGAGTGTCAGACAGCTTGATGCTGTAGCGCTGGTTGGGGTCGATCTTGAGGACGTCAATGGGCATGTAGACAGGCTCCTTGCGGATCTTCTTGGTCATGCGGACAACAGGAACGCCGGGGGTGACATTGATGTTGTACTTCTTCTTGAAGTACTGAGCAACGGAAATCTTCTTGGAGGGATCATCAGGGTCAGGAAAGGTCGCCATGGAGGCATCCATATTGACGAACTCATCAATTGTCCACTGGGTGCCGGGCGTGGTATGCGTAGTCGTAACACCAACCCTCTTGAAGCGGCGCAGGTCCTTCTTCAGAACGGAGCCCTTCCAGTCCCTCAGCGAGTTCTTGAACATGGCAGCAAGCTTTAGGTCGGTATCAGTAATGTTCAAAAATGTCTAGCATGATTTGATTAACTTACCTGGGGTGGAGTGCAGTTGAATGCCTGGCCGATAGCACGGGTGAGCTCCTGCTGGCGCCAGAAGGTACCGTTGGCGACGTCGACATTGACAGACAGACCCTTGTTGAACTTATCGTCGAGAACTGGGCGAAGTGAGGCGAAGACACCCTTGAAGGCCTCAATTCCACCTCCAAGGTCGAAGCGCTGCTCTCCACGCTGGAAGAAAGACTTCTTGATCTGGGTGTACTGCTGGCTAGGCCACTCGCGCATGACATGGTCGAGGAAGTTGATGGTGTCGATGCAGTCAGTGGACCAAGTAGCTTGACCGTTAAGGAAGCCCTTGAGGTGGATGAAGTCGACCTGGCGAGTCCAGCGGAGATGAAGAGTGTGCTTGTTGCCGCGAGCTCCGGGCTTGGTGGGCCGACCCTCTTCCTGGTCCAAGTCGACATTGATGCGGGTGTCTGGACGGTCGAGTTTCTTGCTCGACCACGCGAGCTTATTGCCGTCCCAGACCCAAAGGTTGGTAGGTTCACCGAGTGCGGCCTTGATGGCCTTGGAGTTCCAGATTTTCTTGAGGAGGGCACGCTTGGTGTAGTCTTGAGCGTCGCCGGTGTAGTTCAGCTTGGCAATGTCAGTAGTTGTGAGATGAGTAGAGCATTAGGTAACTTACGTCATATTGGTGAACGATGGTGTCAGGAGCCTTGACGACATTGAATGTGTTGAGGGTGATGGCGCACTCCTTGCCGTAGGTGTTGAAGTTCTTGGGGCGGTTCGGGAGAGCGTGAGGGATGGTGAGCTGGTCATGGTCAATACCGATGTTCGCATGGCGAGGTCTGTAGGAGCTGGTGTCCTGCATGAGGCGCTGGGGCCCACGCTGGGTAGACATGGCTGGTATGGGGCTTGGGTTTTTGAAAAAATGGACAAGTGATGTTGAAGTGTGTTTTCGAAAGGAAGTAGAAATGAGTGTGATGTGAGAAAGCAGATGGGAGGTGCATTTTATGCTCGCAGCCACTGGGAACCAGTGTGTTTGCATTGTAGGCGGCAAAGTCATACCATGTCACTCGGACCCTGGACATGACCGACGAACGGAGTTGGAACTGCGGGAATAGGGTATGGGAGTGTTTGAACTTACACCTCGAGCGGTATACCAGCCGGCGATACCCAAGAATTCGGAAATGTTCTTGAGATCGGTGGGCTTGGTATAGTCAACAGCAGGGACCTTGATATCGGGATCGCGGTTGCCGTCAAGACGAGGAATGGACTTGGGAGCGGAACGCTGGGTAGGATCGCGAGACTCAGACGAGGCGCTGCTGGAAAAACCCTGCTGGGGATTCTTCTCGGCCTGCGCCCGGCGCTTGGTTGGACCTGCCATTGCAGACTCTGGCGGTATGTTAGCGGTGTTCACGATAAGGCAGAGGAAGAAAGCTGCGAATGAAGCAGCCAATTGCAAGCTCCCGTTGCGCGGCAGGCTGCTGCAATGCAGCGGGTCACGTACCTTGATCTCCGATCTTGAGCACGTAAGGAAGCAGGCGACGGTGTAGACCAGATCGCAGATCAGTCTGTTGATGCAAGTTAGTGAGGCCCAAATAGAGAAGTTGGAAACACATGTACTCGCAGCAAGGTGAATAAACAAGAAGGTGAGGGATGTGAGGGATGTGTTGTGTCAAGACGTACGAAAATAAGCTTTGTGCTTACAATGTGATCGTGTGTGGAGGGGAAACCAGGTGGGGGAGGAATCGATGGGAGGATCTAAAGAAGAGGTGGGGTGAAGAGATATGTGTGGGTTCAAGCGAGAAGGGCAAGAGCGCATGGGATTGCCACAGTGACGGCATCCGTGCACGTACAAGCGCTCATGAGCAAGTGAATGTGACTTTGCCCTCGCCAATTGCGAAGATGACAGTGAGAATGATTGTCTGTACATACATGGAGTTGATGTGTGTGGAACCTGCCTGCAGTGGTGTTGCTTGTCTTGCCTGCAGTTTGTAGTTGAGAGCTTGCGAGACCAGCTCTTGCTGTAGAAGAGGGAAGAGTGAAGCTTATCAGGCTTGTCAAGTAGGCTTCTGTATGGGTTAGAGGGTTGTATGCTTGGAAACCAGTCAAGCCAATGTGACGAGCTGCTGTTGTAGTGTGGTAAAGAAGAGATCGTTGGAGGCGTGGGTGGTCAGTCTTATGTAGGCATGCCCTCAGCTGAGATCGACGTCCGCTTGCTAAACGAGACTCTTGCGGTATACAGGAACTGAGAGAGGTCCAGTGAGATAGTGTGTTGAGTTTAAGGAGAGTGAGAATCGCGATGGACGGACAGCTTCTCTCACTGAATTGGAGGCGCCAGCCTCGGAAGAACCCAGATATCAGGACAAGACAGGATTACAGAAAGTCGACAGAGAGATAGAGATCTAGAAAAACCCATGTAGTCTTCTACACAGAAATAGTGACTTCGTAGCGGCTGAAAAACACCTAGGAGAATGGAGAATGGCGTTGGGGATACCCAAGCAGAATAGAACATTTTCACCTTTCAAGTCAGGGAATAATCTCACCTTTCCTTCTTCCGCAGGTAAAAGCTGCTGGATCTTGACTCCCGGCAACCGAACCATTGATCTCCTCTCTCTCTTTCTATTGTTTAGACAACTTCACCGAAGCGCACATCCTTCCCCGAATGGACATCGAACCCATCAGCCATAATACCCAGATGAAATTCCAGCCCAGATCCTCATGCTTACAGCGAACTGTGCCCCCGAATATCAACATCAGTATCAGTTCCAATAGTACCATATCCCTGACACATCTGTTCTCCTACTCCACCGGAACACTATCGATAGTAAGACTCTCAACCTACCACCGCCAGCCACATCAGCAACATCCAGAGACAAGTAGGTATCAGCCCCCAGGAACAACACACAGACCCGTCCACTATAACACAAAGCATGTCCACACCCGCAAGCATACTACACAACTTCATATACCATCTGCAGCCCCAGACCCTCAAGCATGCCAAAGCACAAATGCCATGCAAAGCCATGCCATCAACGAATTCCGACACCCTCCCTCATTTCATCACCTCCCAACCACAAACACACCACACCCCCATACTCAAACCCTGAAAAGCCCCATCATAACCCGAACACAAGCAATGCATAACGCTAACCAGAGGTGTGATGCAGCTGTCCTTATCGTGAGAAAAGTCGCGAAGTCGGTCGCATGTTGAATTCGATGCTCACACACGTTAGCATCACAACCCTTCCAACCAATCAGCGTGCATGCCTTTGCGCACAGGCTGATCACCGTGCCGCCGCCATGCCGCCATTCCGTGCCGCCAAGCCCTACGAGCATTGAAGGATGGATATGCATGGTGCAAGAGGGCGCATGCCGTGTGCTGTGGTTTCGCAGTCCAAGTAAAATGCACACGGTGCACAATTTCGGAAGTTGTTCAAGACTAGGTATCTATTTCATGTTGAAAAAGGCACGGATTTTAATAGCCACGGTGGAAGTTTTGACAATACAAGTATCCTGTATTTTGAGAAAATTAAACATATTCTGTGTCTGCAATCTCCCACACAACGAGGAAATTGACTTTTACTACTAAGAAGCGAGTATACAAGTCCATGCCCCAAGGCCTTTCGTAGGGCAAAGGAAGCAACACAATCCTACCAACCGCGATGTCGGTTGCACGCCAGGAACATGCCTGAACTTCGACGCAGTGTTGCAAAGGGAAATAGACAATAACTCCGATGTATGCAATACTGCCAACACCCCTTTCCTAAGCCGAAGCTCCATGTTCGAGTTTGAGATATGTCAAACCATCATTTGCTCACCAAGTCCAAGGCGCGACCCTTACATGGCCCAAGGCATCTGCCCCGGATGCGGCGCCGTAGCACTATGCGGCCCACCTCCGTATTTTTCCTGAATACTCTGCAATTGCTGCGCAGTCGTAGGTGTAGTCCCCCACCGCTGCGGCTGCTGCTGCTGTTGCAATGCCAGCGCCGGATCAAGCGGGATGCTTACTGCATTCCTGAGCATGTTGACCATGGCTTCTGGCTTGAATCGCGTCTCCTTGTATGTGTGTGCGCCGGGAATAATGCCAAGGAGGAAGTTGATGCCTCGGGGTAAGGGGGCGGGACCAGCAGGTGCACCGATGGGAGTGTTGCCGCTGGTGGCGAGGTTGCGGCGTGCAGCGTCCAGACGACGACCTGCTGCGCCTTTGAGGGGAGACTCGCCACGTGCGAGTTTGCGGGGCTGGACGGAGCTTTCATCAGCGTCTTCGAGGGGGCGTTTAGGAGAGGAGGTGGCGGGCATGAGGTTGTTGAGGTGAGGGGAGTTGGTGATGCCTGGGGATGCGAGACGCTGGTGCTCTGGGATGAGCTGCGGTGGTGGAGCGGGCATGGATTCTTCGATGGAGGTCATGACTGATGGCATGACAGGCATGACAGGCTTCATCTGTGTTCGGGGCGATATGATGGGGCGGACAGTCGTAGGGTCGAACGTTGGGCCTGCGAACCGCTGGGAGAAGCGGTGTAGTTGAGGATCCTCTGGGAAGAGTGTGGTCATGCGTTGCTCGATCTTGATAATCTGCGCCAACTCGCCAAACTGCGATTCATAGTCATGGAAGAAAACGAACAGCGGCTTGGCCCGGTGCACATTCTCCGGTTTCGCGGTCAGCTTTCCGACTACAGTCTCGAACACAGCACGCGCATTCGTTGAGTCGTTCAGCTTGATAAGATGCTTGATATACTCCAAGGCAAAGTGCTCGTCCTCTGGGAAGAGTTTCATGCCGCGCTCGAAGATCTTCTGCGCGGCGAGGTCTTGGTAGCAATGGTGCTCAATGAGCGCACTGGCGACATATGCCTCACTCAACAGCTTACCCCTCTTACGAGCCTCAGTGAAGACACCGCGAAATCCGCCAATGTCTTCCTTTGGAGCACCTTTGCCTTGAACACGTCGCATAGCTCGCATCAGGGCGATCCAGGCGTATGTAAGCGTCTTCTTGAGCATGAGCATTTGCGCATTGTAGCCCGCAGAGATAGCCTGCTGTTGTGCATTGAACGCGTCTTCCTTCTCTTTCAGTCTCTTCGCAGCTACGTCCTCATCTTCATCATCGGCGTCGTCCGAGTTGTTTTGAGCAATAGCGCGAGCCGCCTCATCAGCCCTCTTCTGCGCTTCAAAGTGTTCTTTTGCTCGTGCTATGGAGTGCTCCTCCCGCTTCTTTGTTTGTGTAGTCAGGTCGTATATAGTGTCAAGCAGCTTTATATACGGTTCTCGCACAGCTTTGCCCTTGGCACTGACACCTGCGAGACCATCCTCAAAGTCTGTGCGTTGCTCCACTTGGTTCGCCTTCTTGAATGCGAGTAGACAACTCTCAGGATTGGCTTCAATGCCATCGTTCAGGAACTTGTCACCCTCAGTCGACAGTCCATTCTCGTAGCACCATTCCGCTGCCTCATACCATAGCTCTGGCCAGAAGCGCAGTGCCATCAGGGCGTTCTTGTAGATATGAATCACGCGCTTGTTGTACAGCTCGCGATCGTCGGTAATGCACTCCACAGGGTCACTCTTCTCGAACTGAATCCAGTTCTTCCAGAGCTTGACCTGGTTCACATAATCATCATAGCCATCAAACCCAGGAGCGGGTGGCAGCTTGGGTAGTGTAGTCCGGTTTACGCCTCTCATAATATTATTATCAAGGACGTTGATGGCGCTTCGCGCAGTCATGTACGACGGCGACTTTTCTTGCAGATGCTTACGACCCTGTTGATGTTATTAAATTTGTCATGCCACACACCATGTGAAACTCACTGTTGCCTTGTTCAAGCCCATCTCAAACTTGTCATAGTCTCGCCAGATCTCCAGAGTCGCATTGTGAGGTATTGAAACGGCGCGCTGAAAGACCTTGCGCAGTGTGTCCATCTTCTGCATGTCTTGCCAGTTGCTGCCCCCGAGAACACCGGGCCCAGTCTTGAGCATCTCGATGTAATCGAGCCAGAGCCTGCCCGCACTAACATCAATACCAACTTGGCCGAGAACAAACTCATAAGCCTGTGTGATGATCTGTCGATTCTGGCCATTTTGATCAGTGGTCAAGTTGTAGCGACGTCGAATAAAGTCGATGTATGAAGAGTAAAGCGCGACATATGGAGCAAGAGGAACAGAGCGGCCAAAGATCACTTCGACCTTGGACAATTCATCAAGCTCTGTCTCAAACGCAATGTACTCGACCCATTGCTCGCCCTGCACACATTAGCGAAATCACATGAGACGTGATTAACAGTGCTTACCGCTGTGGGAAAGAGCTTGAGGAAGCGCTCGAAAACTGCTCGCGCGTCATCGTACTTGTGTCGTCTACGGTGCTCCTCAATTAGACTCAACCATGCTTCGATGTCACCACGTGGATCTTCAGCAATGCGATCTTCGAGAATACCCAGACGGTCCTGAGGAAGGCGTGCCTTAGGCAGAGATGTGGTAGTGGGAGTAGGCGTAGCTGGAGCAACGGACTGAGGCGCTGAAGCAGCAGTCACTTGGTCTGGAGCACCTGGCTTAGTAGCGTCTGCAACGGGCGTACTGCCATTAGGAACGGTAGAAGCAAGAGTGGAAGCAGGCTCATTGACAGTGACGGAAGCAGAAGAAGATGCAGCACCCTGATCTTGTGCACTATGTAACTGTACATGTGGGTTGGGATGTGTATTGTTTGGTGTTTGTGTAATAGAACGCTGCGGTGACTGTGCAGCTTCAGAAGCATTGGCTGCGTTTGGCTGTTCAGCAGTCTCCTCTTCCTCGTCCTCACTCTCATCGACAAATCCTCCCACTTTGCGCGGTCGCTTCGCCGGCGCAGTGGAGTTGGCAGAGGCCTGGTCAGGCAGGGGCTTCAACTCGTTCTCGCCCTCGCCCTCAGCGGCCTGGGGTGGTGAGTTGGCCGCAGACTCCGGTGGCATCGAAGCCGAGTCGTCGGATTCGTTGCCAGAGTGAGGGGAGAAGGTGGTGTTTGGGTCGTACTCCTCCTCATCAGGCGCATCGATCATGGTGTAGCCGGCGGAAGGGTCGTACTCATCCTTTTGCGCCTCGAGGAAGGCAAGTTCAGCGTCGTCCGCCATTGCTATGGGTGCAAAGAAACTATGCAGTACCGTCAGAAATTGATGCGCAGGAGCGAGGAAAGTGCTATTACGAGCAGCGGGTCTGAGGTTTCGCGGTAGACAATGAGCTCCTTTGTCGCGTGGTCGAGGCCTGGAAGGAGCAGAGCCGCGCGAAAAGCTGAAGTGCTTTCAACGTCTGCAGTGAGCTTGTCGCATGCGTAGCAAGTGCGCTGGCCGGTTGCTTGGAGCGCACGTGGGGATGGGTTGCGCGGTGCTCGAGGGTTGTCGTGTGAGCGTGACAGTGAGAGGAGCAAAGGTTGACGATCGCAAGTCGGCGCACGGAGCTGGAGGCTTGGGTTGAACGGGACAGCCTCGGCTTGGCGCTGCAGCTCCAACGGCGATGTCATCACCTTCAGGTACCATTCACAGCCACCTTTCACAGCCATACAAAGCATTGCACTGCCTTGTTCGAACCATGGGCAGTCGAATCTTGCGGTGACTCGATTCAGTCTGCGAGACTGTACACCGGGATCTATACGCATCCGACCTCGAATACTTGCTGCTGGGTCGCGCTGAACAAGCGCCTGAAGAACACCACATCGCCATACCGGGCGCATACCGCACACCATGAATCCACACATCCAGCTTCCCCGACCAACCGGCCAACCCTCAAACTTCGGCTCCACCACACCGTCGCGCCGCAATGAAGCCCGAATGCCACGCTTCTTCAAGCGCCTGTTCAAGTTTCCGCAGATGGACTTTGAAATGGCCATATGGGAAATCATGAGCCTGATAATAGCACCCAAGAAGGTCTTCCGCCAAATATACTACCACGTATGTCTGCCATTATACTAGAACTACACGGATGTTTGCAAATTTGATCTGATGAATGACTTAGAAACAAACTACAAAAACATACCACCGCCCAGACCCTTCCTTCACATACCTCCTCTCCTTCCTCCTAACCCTCACCTCCCTCGCCTGGGGCTTCGCCTACGCCCGTGGATTCACACAAACCCTGCACATAACACTTGTCTTTATATTCGGACACTTTCTCCTCCTCTCCCTCCTCACGGCAACGCTCTTCTTCTTCCTCGTTGGCCGCCTACTCGGGCCGGGTAACAATCTCTTACCCGGACGACGGAGAGGTCTCTACAATCTAGGAGAAGAAAGCGGAAAAGAAGAGCTAGAATTCGGGTACTGTTGGGATGTAGCGATTCGAGCCTTTGTACCAGTATGGTTGTTCATCTACGTGGTGCAATTCCTGTGTATGCCGTTGGTTGGAACGGATCATTGGTATGATAATCGCCTTTTCCTTCCCCTCTTCCCTCTTTTCTCCCTACCTCCCACACCAACTCGCTAACCCAACACCCCCCAGGCTCTCCCTCCTCCTCTCAAACACCCTCTACCTCCTCGCACTAAACTACTACTTCATAATCACGTTCCTGGGCTACAACGCGCTCCCCTTCCTCCACCACACAGAACTCCTCCTCGTCCCCATTGCCGTAACAACAATACTATGGTTCGCCTCGCTCTTCGGCTTCAACATGTCGAGACACTTCGCCCCCGTGTTGTGGGCAGGCGCTACATTACGCAAAACAGTTTGACACAATGTGTTACCTTGGGAATTATCTTTTTGTTCGCAGCAGTAGAAATGGGAATTTGCGTTTCTGAGCATATGAGGAAAAGAACGCTGTAATCATGTTTAAACACGTGGTATCTTCGAATTTGGTCGGCGTTTGGGGGCGGGGGGAGGGGTGAAATCGTGCGCCTATGGTACAGGGGGACTTGGTAGCCCATGATCAATGAAACAGTGGTTTTGATCAACTGTTACTGTCATCCAGAAAGGAGGGCAGGAAATATATATATATATTCTCTCCATCTTTTGACAGAAATAAGAAATATAAAACATAAACAACACACACTACGCATCCATCATGACATCGACCCAGCTAGCTCACTACTTCTCTGGAGGTAAAAGAAAGGATTGGGATTATGCACAATTCCATTTTCTGTTTGTCCATAAACCACAAGTAAATAACGGTGCGTGTATGGTAAGAAAAAAAAACATTTGCCATTCATACTAAAAATCGGTCTTCAACGTTCATACTTCATCACACCATCCTTTACCATGATACCAAAAAAACAACGCCACGCTACGAAACGTTCCAAACCCCGGGCAGATTAAAAACGAGAAAACAAAAAGGTATCCAGCTCGAGAATGCAAAAACAAAAAAAGTTGAAACAACAAGCCTCCGTGTCTACGCCTACGCGCCAGTCTAATGCCACAAATGCTCAAGCTAAAAAAACCCCCCCCCCCCCCCAATTCGCGGTATGATCGTGAGACAAGTGGGACCAGCCGCCCCCCAATCCTCTGATACTGATGGGAATATCTCCTATACGGCTATGCAATCATATTCGAAATCAAGATCGTTGATACGAGTACGATTCCTCCAACACACTGCGCACGTCTTCAGACAAGTTATCCCCAATGCTGTCTTCGCGCGCATCTCTCTTTCTCGATAGTTCCTCTAGGGTGGCGGCCAGTGCGATTCCGTCTGCGCGACCGCGATCGACATTGACGAGTAGCATAATGGGGAATGGGAGGCCGATGAGGACGGCGAGGAACCAGAATGCCTGTGGTTGAATTAATACGCTGTTCAAACTCTCGTCTTGCCCTGTATGGATTTTTTTTATGACGAAGAGAATAGAATAGAAAAGAACCTACTGGTCTAATCTCCCCAAATGCATCTGTAATCGCACCTACAATCGCTGGGCCGAAAATACTAGAGCCTTTATCCGTAATAGCATACAGCGCATAAAATGCCGCTTCGTACCCCGGCGGAATCAGCTCTCCGAACAACGCTCGGCAATAACTACTCAATCCGCCAAGGACAAAGCCATACACCGCACCTAGCGGGTACATCTCCCACTGCTGCTGGAGTCCGAGATAACCTAGTCGCTGGACTGCCGGAATATAGCCGAGTAGTCCGTAGATGGGGATGACTTCGAAGAGCAAAATGCAGCAGAGAATGGTTTGCGTGGGTTTCAGACGCAGGTAGAGCGAGATACGCGCCCAGAGGAACGCCCCGAAGACACCGGAGATGGTGGCGATGACGTTGATGAGGGCGAGCATGGCGTAACTCATCCCTAGCGTTGTTTTGGCAAAGAGGACTGCGGTGCCGGAGACGGTGGCTATACTATCTGAGAGCAAGAACCATGCGGCGAGGAAGAACAATACGTCTTTGAGATGGCGTGCGTGTAGTGCTGTGCGCCCCAGGGATTTCCAAGAGTAGGTAAAGTACGCGATGCAGATGCGCAAGTTAGAGGTTTGTGCAGCGGATGAGATGTGCAGTGGGGGACCCGGGCGTGGACGTAGCCAGCGCGCTGTAGGGATGGTGAAGAGGAACCACCATGCGCCGATGATAAAGAGTACCATGCGCAGACCAAAGTTTGAGGATTGGAAAAAGATGACGACGAAGATACCCAGGGTCTGCACAACGAGCGCGGCGATGTATCCGATTGCTATGCCATAGGATGAGATCTTGGTAGCCAGGGCGAGTTCAATGGATGGCGCTGTGTTAACCTTCGCGCGGGGTACGAGCAGGCTGATGGCGGTGGGGGTACTTGGGAGGAGGGCGGTTGTCTCGTCTGCAGCTTCCTCAGGGGCAGGCTCGTGGTGGGAGTGCGAAGTGACGTCTTCGTGAGCGATGTGCGATTCGCTGTTTGTGGCGCGGACGGTGCCGGTTTCCTCTTCGTCCTCTTCCTCGTCTACATACGAAGTCTCGGCGCTTGAGTCGGCGTACTTTACTGTTGGATGGAAGCGCACTAACAGTGGAAGGAAGCTGTTCAGGAGCACGAAGCTCGCGCCAAAACATGTGTTTGCGATGATGGCCAGCAGAGCGCCGAGGAGATAGACTTTGGGAACGATGGGCAGAAAGAGCATAGTTGCTATGCTTCCAATGAATGCAAACCAAAGCAGAAACGTTTTCCTAAAGCGACCGTGGTCTGCCGCTCCACTCATGCTGATGATGAGTAGCGCCTGGATAAAGACGGATATGCTGAAAGTGTACATTGCGAAGCTTGCAGTGTTGATCTCGATACCGAGGATGTGCACTACGCATTGTCCCTTATCTGGGGTAGGCCTGAACAAAGCGTCTGCAGTGCTGGCTGAGAAGAATGGCGTGGGCAAGACGGCTGGTCTTGAGGCTCTGCATGGCGTGGAAGGGTCGGCGAGGAGGACGCCATTCTCGCGGGCAAGCTGTTCGAGGGTGACGGGTATGAAGGATCCAATACCGCACACAACGAAGACCTAGATGTGTAAGGTTAGGGTGTTGCGAGGCTGCCCACTATAAAAAAAAATACGTACCTCAGCTGCCCAGCCGTACATGTAGAAGCCTCGCAGCTCCTTGTCGCTGGTCAGGCGCGTGTCTTCGCCGTCATAGTGGGGTGCCTCGCCGCTGGACTCCATGTCAGGGGACTGGTCCGAAGACAGGCTCTGCTCATCGTCTGCCTCGTTGGAGGGCGAGATGGAGGGCACCGAGACCTTTGACTGCTCCGAGGCATTGCGCAGGAAGTAAGGTCGTGCATCGGGCACCTGGAGCTGGAGCTCGGGGACCCTTGGGACCATGCTGCTCTTGGACGGGACGCGCCTGACGCCGTCGCTCACGTCTCAGGGTCTACCCGGGGACGCTAATTGGGCCAGCGGCGAGCGTCATTGCCCAGCGCGCTGAGACATGGCGGAGGCGAGGCGGACGGGCGTAGAGTGTAGATGAGAGGAGGAGAACAGCGACACAGCGACTCAGTCTGGCGGAGGGACAGGAGAGGCGGCTGGGCCGACCGGGTGGAGTTTGTTGGGGGGCTGCGATGATCGATCCATGGATTGTGGCCCACGCCAGGGTGAGGGTTGAAGTATTGGCGGCATGACCTAGCATCTGATAGAACAGAGTCTAGCTTGCAACGACGAGGGCGATTGTCCCAGAATGAACGAGACCAGAGGAGCCCGCCGCCGCTGCAAGTGCTCGCATGCGGGAAGCCCGCGACGACTCTAGCAGACCGCCAGTACCGCGGGCGGGCGAGCGAGCGAGCTTGCTTTGTCCGTGGGGGGTGTGCAGTCACGAGTCGTTGAACGTCTTTGTACAGTGCCTGGGGAAGCGCACAAGTTGCCCATGTACTGTACAGACATGCATGGACACAATATGGTATAGCGATGGGAGGGGCCAGCATAGGCATCGATTCATAATAAACTGCGCTGCACTGCGCTGCACTGCATCCTTTGAGAGTGCGTCTGCAAACACGCCCACGCCCACGCCCACGCCCACGCCCACGCTCAAGCTCCTCCATGTCGTCGTCGTCGTCGTCTTCCTCGTCGTCTTCGCCATGTCTTCATCCTCCTCCTCCCTGCATGCACAGTGCCTCCAGCTGTCCCCGGGCGTGACTCGGTCGTGATTGCGCTACGGCGGGAGCGTGTTCATGTTAGGCTTTGGCAGCGACTAGCGACGACGAGGGTCCGCCTGCCAAGCCAAACGTCAGGGCTGGCCTCCAACACCCCGTCGGCCTACTCTACCCGCTCGCAGACGTCCATTCTTCGGGCTGCCGCAACAACACCCTCCGCCCATCACCAACCCCCGTCTGCGCCCACCACGCCCACCACGCTCGCCCTCCCCTGCGCCGCCTGCACCCCTGCGAGCGCGCGACCGCCCCCGCAGCACCGCAGCACCTCAGCGCCTCGTCGCCCGATCATGCCATAGTCGACCGCAACCCTGCGCCCACGTTCTTTCTCCTCCTGCGACCCATCAAAGCCCTTTCACCTGCCCCTTCGCCAGCCCCTCATTCGCGCCACTCGCTCTCACTCACCACGTCGACACCTAGCGTTCTCGCACTTCTCTAGCCCGGCGCAAACCTTCGACTCCCGCGCGATTCCCAGCGGCCATCTTCCACACTACCCTCATCGCGCGCCAATAGTTTCTCGACACCACTCCGTCAACCCCCTCCCGCACACATCTCCAACCCCAGGGAGCATAGTTGCGCGCGCGGTGTGGTAGCCGCGACGGCGCCGGCGGGCTGCAGGACAGGGGACGAGGCATGCCAGGCATTCTCATGATGGATCCCAGCGCGCCCAATGCAGCGGCTGCTGCTCACGAAGGCGACAGCAAGAAGCGCGACAGCGATGGCATGCTTCTCAACGGCAGCCGGATCGATGCGCGGCGGGACACGCCAGCAGGAGCGTCTGTCAACGGCGTCCCCCCCCAGGATGTTGGCACCAACGGCGCATCAATGGCAGTGGCTGGGCCAGGCGGACGCTCACCTGATCGTTATGCGGAAACGCCGCCAGAACTCAACCATATTCCATCAGACGCCTACAATCCGCTCTCCGTCATGTTGCAACGGACAGCGCAAGAGTGCTTCAATGACATTGGCGACGTCCTCACCAAGCTGGCTGACATGCCCCTGGGACCCACGACTAACGGTGCCTTAAACGGAACCGGCCCCCATGGCCAGGAGAGTCCAGAGGCAAAAGAGGCAAACATGAGGAAGAAACTTTTGCTTCTCAAGTTCGCTCAGGATAGCCGGTCCAAGTTCATCAAACTGCTGGTCTTGACCGAGTGGGGGAAAAAGGCTGCACACGATGTGTCCAAACTCATCGACTTGTTCGCGTGGACCCAGGAGCAGAGCGCTCATATGGATTGTCTTGATGAACAGCTGCAGCGCATCAAAATTCACACCAACATGGCGAGGGAAAATAATCCCGACATAAACACAGCACTAGAGATCCTATCAACGGGCAAGGCCTCTTGGATGCCAGCTCTCGATTTCATTTCTCCTGAACCCATTTCTTCCGAGCAAGCTCTTAAGCTCCTACAACACATGAACACGTCACTTTCGATACGACTGAACCTCCACGAAACACTCCCACGGCATCTACGGAATTGGCGGATACATTCTGGCCGAGCCACTTTTGTAATACCAAACGAATTTGAGTTTGACGTAATCTCCTTCGTGGAGGACTCATCATCCCAGTGGTCCTTTATCGACATACGGCTACTGTTTTCCCCTGCCCCAGTCATTACTGTCGGGAGTCCATTTTTCATGACGCTCAAGTTCAAGGCTGACGAGATTTTGGGCAAATCGGGCCTCTCAGGGCTCTTCGACTATTTACAAAACTTCATTCTCACACACAAGATCTCAGTACTTCGATCACAGGCGGTGGGTCTTGTCCGCTCGGGCCGCGCAGGATCACTCAAGGTCGAGCCGGTGCATCGGGAGCTGATAGTCCAGTACTGGATGAACCGGCCGGGTAAGAAGAACTGGATTGATATTGGCGTATCCCACAACAGGCCAAGGAATGGTAAGGTCTCATGGCGGGGACCTCCCCTTCCTACGTTGAAAGCGCGTTGGTTTTGTGAGGGCCAGGAAGTGAAGGACGCAAGACTGAAGTTCGATTGGACAGATCTTTCAATGGAGCGAATCGTCAAGCAGATCACAGCGCGTCACACAAATGACATTTTGCGAGCGACGAGAGACGGTATCGAGTCGAAGTTAAAGGTCGATCTACAGTCATCTCCCACAGAACCTGCGGACTGTATGCTCAAGACAACTCTCGGACCAATGTCCAACTCAATTACAATGTCACTGGAACCGGTAACGGGGCGCTACATTCTACAGCCGGCGAATGCCATCACGGCACGGGCGGAACACGCTTTCAATCTGGGCCGCGAACCAGCAGTCATCGGCCAAATTTTGATCCAGGCCCTAGCTCAGACACTTCTTACGTCTATTCAAGGTGTTGCAAATCAGCTCGGATGGCAGCCGGTATCGAAACAAGCATTACAGGCGAATGTCGTAAAAGATGCAGTAAAACTTGACTTGATCCAGTATGCCCTATACTGTCCGCGCGGGTGGTCGTCAAAGTGGGCTTTGGCCGCTGTGATAGACTCTAAAGGCGAATCATGGTGGGTCTTGCGACTAAGCTCGACCGGTTCGGCTGTTTTATACGCAGAAGATATCAAGATGAGTCGACCAGACGGAAGCTCATTGTCTATCAACCGAAAGACATTGGCCAGCCTCGGAAGGGTTGCCGTGCAGCTCATTTCTTTCCGCGTCACAGCACAGCAACTCGAAAGGGAGAAGAAGTCTTGCAGTCTTCGATACGACTTCGCACGCACGGACGACTCTGCCGTCACCGAGAATATCGCCCGCGGTTGGGCTCTACACATACAAACCTCTGACCTCCTAGTCACGCCATCCGATGAGCAGCCCTGGCTTCAATCAACCATCGCTGTCCACTGTGAAGGACTCCGAGCAGAAGGCCAGCATGTCTGGCACATAGCCACTGGGCACATGGTGAAGTCCGCGGCCGCCGATATGCAAAAACTCATGGCTGCTTCCCCGCCTTCTAGTTTCAAGTTCTCAGAAGACGGCTGCTTCCGCATTCTCCTTTCCACCCGTTTCGGCCACGACGTCCTTGGCGAACTACGTGCGCGCCTGCGGGACGTAAATCGTCTTCGCTCCTTCGCCACCACCCTTCAGAAGCGCAAAATGCGCCTGGGCTCTTCATCACTACAAAGAGTGCAATTCGAGTACGGCCCCTCACCCCACATTGCCGCCATCAACTTCGCCTCTGAAAAAGAGTTCTCCGTGGAGATCTCTCCAAAGAATCCCCACCACCGTGTCCTCCACCTTCTCACCGCCATTGCCAACGACCGCATGCCCGGACTTCCTGCCACGCTGGACTCCAGCGACGCAAATGGTCTAGATCGCTTCTGCAGTTCGCTGATACTTACACGCTCCATGGTCAAAGTACTCGCTGAACTAGAATCACGGAGACCAGGCAATGTGAAGAACCCCGCTATCCACGTCCACTCCATTTTCAAGTACAGAATTACATATGAAAACCCAGTATGTACATTCGACGTGCATCTCGAACCCAAAGACGACAAAGTCTACTGGCTCATCGAAGACAACTACCGCACCCGCAGCCAGGACACGCGTCCCACGCCTGAACGTCGACCTGGCCACCGACGTCTCGACAATCTCCAAGCCAAGCTCAAAGAACTATTTGGTACAAAGGGAGAAGGCTGGTTCGGTACAAGGAACGGCATCGTAGCGGAATTAGATGCCGTACCTGATGCATTGCGAAAATTGGATACCCATGTGATGGAGTGTATGATGGAGGGTGGTTATCAAGCACCACCACCATTAGAACAACCAGCGCAGACTCAAGGACAGATGAACGGTGTCCAGCAAGGCAACCAACAGCAAATCAATCAGCAGCGTATACAACAGCAGCAACAGCAAGCGCGGCAACAGCAACAGCAGAACCACGCTCAGGCCCAAGCCCAAGCACAAACCCAGCAAAGGAGACAGTCCGCGCAACAGCAAAGCCGCGGCCAATTACCAAATGCACGAGGACAGCAAAGAGGTGGCGGTGCTGGAGCAGGACGTGGAGGAAGAGCAGGTCAGAGTAAACAGGACGTCATCACTATTGACTAACTTGTTCCTCTCTTCCTTTAAACATTTGGAAACTAAACAGAGTCGTTTCGTGTGCATATTATCAACATCCCTTTTTTCCCTCGTACCTCGTCCTGCGTCTGTGTCTTTGCTCTTTCTGTCTACGAGATGGTTTACGTGGGTTAAAGATTGTGGATTATATTTGATGGTAGGTTTTCCAACTTTTACTCTAGCGAAAAAGTCGGGAGAATGAGCTGAAATGAGAAGGGATGTGGAGTAAAAAGACAAGTTTATTATGAGTAGTTTTGTTTTTTGGGCTTGTTTCGTGGTTCGGTATACCCTCGGTTGTCTTTTTTTTGAGCTAGTTTATTTTGACAGTAAGGGATGGATGTAGGTTTAGCGTGGGCGTGCGAGTAGATGTGTTTTTTTGTGTGGATTGAGGTTGCGGGTTTCTAGAGTATTACACGAGGTGTGTTGGTAATGGTGCTACTATGCAGGGAAATCAAAACGAGGGGGTGTAAGATATAAATACTTTTTATCGATTTGGATACGAAAGGAATAGAAAGGATAGTATGGAGGTTATAGGGCATGGGGGAATGAAGGAATGAAGGGCTAGAGAGTGTGAGGAGTAGTATATGGAGATGTACACAAGATCATTATTGAAATCTTCATCTGTTAGTTTTTTTGGGCGTGATGGTGATGTTTTGATGCATGCAAGCAGCGAGGTGGCAAGGTAGAAGGTGGAGGAGCGACATGATTGCAACAGTGGATTACAACACTTACAGTATCTAATAACAGGACACGCAATCGCAAACGACGTACGCAGAAGAGCCTTAGAGAACGAAGTCCTTAAGGTGGTCTTGTGTAATGTACCCCTATAACTTCTCTCTCATTTTGAAATTATTGTCTTGCCAATCACCGGTCTTAACACTTCGCACCACAATATCTCGACTAACAGGCATCTATCGTAGGCGAATTACTTCTACCAACCAGTTCTTTGTTCCTGACACATATGAGAATGCAGGAGCGGGACTCAACCGTCCTTCTTTCAGAACCCTAGGCCAGCCGCCAGTCTTGTCATCGGGAGTAGTTACCCTATCCACCGCCTCTCCATTCATGAAATCAAAGATATAGGCCGGGGAGACAACAAGGAAGTAGGAATCAGTACGTCGAAGGACCATGGGTGCTGCACAGCCAAACAGAATCCATATCTCGTCACCGGATTCCACCAAGGCTTTTCCTTCCGTGATGGCAAGAGTGGTCCTAGGAGATATAGATGCCGGACAGCCAGAAGATAAAGTCTTGTGCACCAGCTGGACGAAATGTCCCAAAGCGCTCAGTTTGGTCTTGTTTTCCCTGAACAGCAGCGGAGACTCTTTCGAGGTCGAGCCACCGTAGCCATGAGGGGCGAAGATTATCGAATTTTCCGCAAACCTCGAAGCGCGACGGTTAAATCCCTCTGGGATCGGTCATAGACATTCTTTGTGTAAGGAAGCAGATCGACAATGTGAAGTCCAGGACTGACGAAAGAATAAACAAGCAGGATGCCTGTGTAGAGAACCGCTTCAATTTTGCTGAAATAATCGCGGTCTATGCGGAGCTCAGCAATAGCTGGGCCGGTGAGAGTGGATGATAGTTTTCTGATATCGTGATAGTGACATTCGGTGGACTTTGTGGCGGAGATGAATAGATTTCACAGAATCGACAGCGGAGAGAAGGCGTTGTCGGTAGTTGAAAGCGTTCGATTGACTTTAGCACACCGAAATCCCCTAGCGTATAAAAAACCTTCGCTTGCATCTTCCGTAAGGGGCGTGCCGTACATAGGCAAGTCGCAGTATAAGGGATTTTCTTCTAGGTCGAGGATTGAAGGTATTGTTTCACTGGTGTAAAATATGGTCAATAGGAAGGTAAGAGGTATGGGGAGATATTAATATGGGTTTGCTTAGAAGAAATGCATTGAGAATTGAATCAGTGAAGTTGGTATGGAGTGTATATAACACAAGTAATTACTATGCGAGAAATCGAGCATAGCAGGCAGGAGAAGTAACGATACATTACCCTGAACACCACAGAGCGTACAATGCCACCAAGAGATTAAAACCTTACACCCCAAACCACCGTCCCCTCATCGCCTTCGCACCCTTCTCCACCACAGGCTTAGCATCATCACCCTTCTGATACCACTTCAACCCCGAAACCTCCCAAAACGCATCCTCAAACGCAGCCGGGTTATCACGCACATATGCCTCACAAGTCTGCACCCCAGTCTTGGCCCTACACCCACCCTCCTCCCACTCCTTCCCGGCCCACTGCCCGCAAAACGTCGTGTCAAAAATGATTTTGAGATCTTTGAAGCGCTCTGTGAAATCGCAGCCTGTGCCTGCAAAGTGCGCAATGGGTGGGCCCCAGGTTGCTGGGTCGGGAGTCGTGGTAGTGTTGGAAGCAAAAGTTGTATCGTAGAGCATGGACTTGCGAGGAATGAACCACACATTTATAAAAGTATATGTCCATTCCATAGCATATATGCCTCCGCCCGCGGTGTTGAAAGCAGTGCCGTACGATGGGAGGGGCATGAGTGGTGTATTTGAGTCTGCGGTTTGGATATTTGAAGGCAGGGAGGAGGGCGCGTGAATGGAACATCCGACGTTTTTGCCTTGGCCTGGGGCTGCGACGTCGCAGTCAGATGTTGACATTGTGCCGGTGAAGGGGAGGCCGTTGGTGCCGTCACGAATATTACCTTGACCTGAGGTGGTGGAGTTGTCGACTGTACAGCCGGTAGATGTATGGAGTGTGACTGCGTTGATTGTATAGTCGTTTACACCTTCTAGGACGTCGATTTCGCCGCCAACGGGCCAGGCGAGTTCCTTGCCGTCTTTGTTTTTGCCGGAGAGGAGCCAGAAGGCGGGCCAGGTGCCGCAGATGCTCGAGGGCATGTGGCGGATATCGGCGATTAAGAGGCCTTGGTTCCAGGTCCTGATTGATTCAAGACGGACGCTGGCACGGCCTTTGGGGTCCTTCGTCTTGTAGTCGACGCCCATGAAGATGGATTTTGTGTCTTCTAGGAAGCCGACGAGATTCTGCGAGATGGCGGATGAGCGCGTTTGGTACTGCACGAAGCCATCTGTGGGATCGGCCTCTGAGAAGAAGTCGAATGCGGTGAAGAAGTTCTTGTAGGAAAGGTCGTCTGTGAGCTTGTATGCAGTGGTGGAGCGTTCGTCGAGAGCATTGACAATGATATTAGAGGATAGGGTGGCCAGCACCGCTGTGAGAAGAGAGTTTATTGAACGCATCGTGTTTTTGCAAAGATGTTCTCAAAACGGGAATTTGAAATCTGTCCTGCAGATGCGAAGAGTCCAAAGGGTCAGTGAAGTAAACACGTCGGAAATTTGACAGTATAATTCGTTAGCAAAAGCAGTGAATTCGATGCACTGGATCAAGAAAGAAGGAGAGACAGTTTCGCCAGGCTGGAAGATGAGTCTTATATTTGTCCAGAAGGGGAGGTTGCATCTCCACAATGTGTGGTGTCAATAGAGTCGCACAGTGCCAGGACGTGGGCCGCTATTCTGTAGCGGCCTTTATTCAATTTGTGCGCGCACAATAGTGATTGTATACTCAGGACTAAATACTGCGCTGAATATGGGTGAGGGGTTGACAGTGAAGTGAAAGTGAGTGACGGCGGCGCAGTCCCGGGGCATGAAGCGCACTTGAACGTAACGACGTGACTGTGCAACGTAGGGATGTGAAACTTTTCCGCTGCAACTATGCCATGTTCCAGGCGTCAATGAGTATCGTCACGTCGACATTTTATGGGACCAGTGTCGAAGCAGTAAAATTAAGGTACCTGGTTTCCAGCAGCTGATTGAACACAACCTGATGGGACATTCCGTTCACGGGAGGGCATGGTGCGAGATCCAAGGTAGAAAGAGTGTAATTAGAAGAGGTATATGGACTGATCATGACGATCACGAGATAGGCCATGTGCGCATGGTCTTCATGCCATAGACCTTCAAATATACCTTGATGTTTTCCTAGTTGTATCGTCGACATGTAGTCAATTTCGATGTTTTCTTCTACTGAGTCGTTGTCTCACTGCCCTGTTGTTGAAGAATCGTGCGCATCTGATGTAATCTCGGAGAGGATAAAGAGCCTACAATTAGAGAGTCCGAGACCAGGATACGCAGGACGAGAGGTGAGACAAAGAACCCAGACTGATACAAGTAATCACGACCGTGAGGAGTGGTCGCGAAGATGATCAACGTTGAAGTGAGCCGGACAGTAGCGCTTAAGAGATTCGGCGTCCAAAGGAGGGAGGGGAACCGCAGCAAAGTTTGATAGGACCTGTCGTTCCTGATCGTTCCAGCAGTGGTCACACGTGAAGATTGTGGAGGTGTGTTGGCGCCCAACGAAAATTCCTCGCAAAGGTAAGTGGAATCAAAGGTCGATAGCGCGTGGAGGAGCAACACAGCTTAATGTCGGCCTTTTAAAAGCAACAAGTGTCGGCAATCAGGAAAAGTTAACAAATGCGACCATCCGGAGATCACAGATCCTCTATGCAGAAAAAGTCCAGCCTTTTGCAAAATACGACCGACCTTGAATGCTGCTGACGTGGGAATGGAAGTGAAAAGACGAACAACGCACGCCTGATGATGAGCGTTTTGGCCACCCGGAATGTAAGTCGGCAAGTCCGGCAAATCGACAGGAAAGAAACGCAAATATGAACCGGACGGACCATGGTATATAATACATATAAGACGGTCCAGATCAGGAGACTCCGTTCGCGCCGATGATTCGATTCGTTAGCCCCGTAAAGGAAAACCAGGTATTCCGTATCGATCGCCGGTGAACGCTCCCGTAATCGTTAGAATGAAACAACTCCGTATGTGCAAATAGGATAAAGAGACCCAATGCAACCACCTGGCACCTGAGCGAAGAGACGTTAAAGATGATAAAAGTGAAGTACCAATCACCTATGCGGCAATGGAGGCTCAGTTGCCAACACCTCTCCAGGGTACATCCAGCTAGGATGCTTGAGGTGGGCCAGTGGGTTGAGGCCTAGGGTTGCGTTGAGGCTGTTGCCCATTCTGAGGCCGCGTCTGCTGGACCTGCTGGCCCTGCTGGTTTTGTGAGGGACCTCTACGCTGTCCTTGGAATTGACCAGCGCCACCCCGCCCGCCACGATAGTTCCCACGAGAATTCTGGTTAGGGTTGCCACGCGCACCATCCTGATCCTGCGGTTGACCTGGGGCTCGCTGCGAGTTGGACATGGGGCGAGGAATGGATTCCGGAGACTCGTACACATATAGGTTCTTCTCGATGACCTGGGGAATAGGCTGAATCTCAGTTCCAAGCTCCTGCTCAATGCGGTACAGATTGAAACGATCTTCCCAGTTGATCAGATTGATGGCCAAACCAAGATGTCCAAACCGACCAGAACGACCAATGCGATGCAGATAGGTCTCTGCGTTTTTTGGGAAGTCGAAATTAATGACAACATTGACGGCCTGGATATCAATACCACGGGTCAAAAGATCGGAACAGACAAGGTTTCGGCAGACGCCGTTGCGGAAGTCGTGGAAGACGCGGTTACGGTTGTGCTGAAGCATGCGCGCATGCGAATAAAAGCACGAGTATCCAAGCTCGGTAATCTTCTTGGCGAGAAGTTCGACGCGGTTGGTAGAATTACAGAAGATGATGGACTGGTTGATCTGCAGCTTGTTGAAGAGGGTGTTCAGGCAGTGCACCTTCTGCTTTTCTTCAACGAAGGCGTAGTATTGTGTGATACCACGTAGTGTTAGTTCGTCCATCAGGTTGATTTCGTAGGGAGAGTTCATGTGTTTATCCTATGCAAAGTTAACAAAATGCGTGCTCCTCTCCTCAAGCTGCATACCTTGAAGCTCTTGACCACGATTGGGAAAGTGGCACTGAAAAGCATAACCTGCCTGTCTTTGGGGTGGAACCCAAGAAGCTGTTCCACGACAGGAGTGAACTCTGGCGACAAGAGCTTATCGGCCTCGTCCATGACAAAGGTCTGGCAAGACGAAAGGTCCGCCACGCCCTTGCCTGCCAAATCGAGAATTCTGCCAGGTGTGCCAACAATGATATGCACCGGGTCGCTTAATCGTATAATGTCATCCTTGAGTCCCGTTCCACCTGTCGAAACCATGACGTTGATGCCAAGGTGCTTGCCCAGCATCTTGCAAACTTGCGATGTTTGTAGAGCAAGCTCTCGGGTGGGGACGAGAATGAGGGCTTGAGTTTTGGAGATCTTGGGGTTTACGCGCTCGAGTGTAGGGATGACGAAGGCAGCCGTCTTTCCCGTGCCGTTCTTCGCTCGCGCAAGGATGTCTCGGCCAGTCAAGGCCACTGGGATCGTCTCTTCTTGGATAGGCGATGGCTTCTCGAAGCCAGCCTCAAAGATGCCCATCATGAGTTCGCGCTTGATAAAGAAGTCTTCGAATTCGAGGCCTTTCGTCGCGGTGACGTCCTATGCAATGTCAGCTTGTCCTCGAGCCCTGGCTGAAAGGGTCGCGGAAACATACCTCGGTCTGTGGCCGCGCATCCTTTGTAGGCGCTTTCAGTCCCTCTTTCCAATTGGCACCTGCTGAAGGTGCCGCGTCACTAGGGTTGCAGTCAGTACACACGTGAGCTCAAGCACTCTGAAGAACGTACTTTAAGTTCGTCGCCGCCATCTGGTTGGTGATTTCTGAAGTCATTGTGAGTGGGTCCACCGTCGGTGGGGGAGGCTGATCAGACGTCAAGGTCTAGGAGATCGTGTTTGGGGCGCAGCTCGTGTGAGGCAGCAATTGCGACGAAGCAGAACTGAAGTGTGGGGGTTGGCGTGAGAGCTTGTGGTGGTGTGGTGTCGAGGAAGGTGGGGGTTGTTGAGCGAGGGGTTGACTGCCTAGTGACTTGCGGCAATCGGGTCTGTGTGTGTTTGTGTGTGTGTGTGTGTGTGTCTCGTGAGCTGGCCGGTTGCTGTCCTCGAGGAGCTTCCGCACGGTGGACGAAATGGGCTTATGTCCTAGAGTCGCCGCGTGTGATGCTGGTCTGCGATGGTAGGGTTGCGCGTGGTGTACTGCGCACAGCAAGAGTTGGTTGGGGCTTCGGCGGGTTGGGCGCGAGGAAAATAGTGCAAATTTGTGCAGACGGCGGGCGGGTTGTGGCGTGTGGTGGGCGATGGGCGGCCATCTCTTATGCAGCAGGAACTTGAGGATGGTGGAGGGCAGGGGTCCGTGCCTGCCGTACTCGCACGATTGGCTGTTTCTGACGTCGGCTGTTGCCGCCACTCGCATTTGACCATCGTGACAATACCGTGTGCAACAGCCAACCGCCCTGTTGGCTGCATCGAGAAAGCTCTTCGGTTGATTTCAGACGCAGCCCACCCTCGAGGTCAAGGGACTTGACAGAATTCCTGTCGTCGGTTCGACAAAGCAAAATCAGTTGCTTGCTACCTCGAGATGTCGGTTACACAGCATATGCGATGATCCATGCAAATGCACTGACGATTTTACAGAACCGAAGTCACTATAAGAACTCTCTGGAGTCTTCAACGCAATTACATCTCCAGTGGACCCAATACCCTCGACACGTGCCTGGACCACCACCCTTGGAACACTGAGCCCCAAAAGAGCTTTGGAACGGCATACCCTCCATCCCACCAACTTCCAACCCACCCTGCAAACCCTCATTTTAGCCAACCAAATCCACCTGAGCTGCCACCCCTTCAACAAACCCCACAATGTCCGCTCTCCTCCGCCTCACACGACCCCTCCGGTCCCTCCCAACAAAGTCCAACTCCCTCCCTCAAACCTTCTTCTCCCGCATCCCCACCCCCTCACGAACACGTCTCCAATCCCGCTCCTACAGCTACGCCAGCCACGTCTCCAACACACGCACCAACATGGCCATTCTCTACACCTTTATCGGCGCCAACCTCTCCGTCTACGGCTACGCAATGTATCTAAAATCCGCCGCCATGCAAGGCCACGTCGCCCCCTTTAGCAAATTCATCCAAAACATGACGCTCAACCTCGAAGACTTTCGCGCGGGCAGATGGTGGACGACGGTAACTGCTACATTTACTCACCTCTCCATTGGTCACATCTTTGGCAACATGTGTACCGTGTTCTTCCTTGGCCGCTTTCTAGCTACCGCCCGGATTATCACGCCAGCGCGGTACTTCATTATTGCCATGGGGAGTGGGCTGTGTGGTTCCATTGGGTATTTGGTGAATCGCTATGTGCAGACGCAGAAGACGGGGGAGAGGGATAATACGCGTGGTCTGGGGTTTTCGGGCGCGGTCACGGGAATCAGTAGTGTAGCGGCTTGTTTGGCGCCGACGGCCAAGGTGCGTTTATATGGTATTGTGCCTGTACCGCTTTGGGGGTTGGTGGCTGGGTATGCTGCGTATGATGGGTTTTATTTGAATGATTCGAATAGTCGGATTGGGCATGCGGGGCATCTTGGCGGGTTGGGGTTTGGGCTTGTGTATTACTTTTTCAAGTTAAGGGGGTTGAGGGTCTAGGGATGCTGTGCGGTGGGGGTGAAGAGTCGTGCATGATTGATGGATATATAGATGAGAACCTTATCTTGGTTGTCAAGAAAGTGTTTGTTGTAGACAAAAGTATAGACAACTACGGAAAACAATGGATTGGATATAAGATATTCAGCTCCACCGTACCACAATAATCTAACCAAGAACTTCGAGAAACATAATATCCGAAGCGTATCGCCATTGTTCTGTCATGCAAACTATGCAATCCGGAGCGCCTACATGAACGGCCCCAAGAAAACACAAAGGAATCACTTGCAATCCCAGTATAAGTTGCCTTAGTATAGACACCCTGAAACCAACCCATAAACCAACTCACTTTACTGTGCGACGTCGATGCGTGCGGAGTCTGCTCTTCTCTGTAGCACGTTAGTACTCTACCTCCACCTAGTTTGTTGGAGCAGGCAAAGGCTTACAAAGCACCTCACCCCGGTCCTTCTCCGCCTCAACACCTACGACAACAGGCTCAACCCGACCAGCGTCCGAACCCTCTTCTGCACCCTCCTTCGCGTCAGAAGGCGAGTTAAGATATTTGGCTGGAAGGGCGTTCTTCATCTGCCTTGCACTGATTGTCTTCCTGGGAGTGACATGTCTCCTGGACGGCGCATCAACAGGCTCAATCTGACCAGCGTCTGAACCCTCCTCCGCACCCTCCTTCGCATCAGAAAGCGAGCTAAGATATTTAGCTGGAAGGGCGTTCTTCATCTGGCTTGCGCTGATTGTCTTCCTGGGAGTGACATGTATCTTGGACGGCGCATCAACAGGCGTAGCCGAAGTAATCAGCTCAACAGCCTCTCCTGCATCCTGCTGACGCACCGAACCCCTCGGCGTAGTACTCTGATCAGAATCCATTGCTTTTACAGTTTTCTTTAACTTGGGCGTTAAGGCTGGGGCAGGTACCGACTCCCCGGGTACGGACACGGTGTTTAGACTGACATCGACGTCGCTGTCAGAGTCTTCGACAATCTCAGCTGAAAGCAAGCTCTTGCGTGATGGCTTGCGCGTTTTCCTCGCGCCGTCTTTGGCGGCGGCAGCTGGGGAAAGAGAAGGTGCGGGTGATCCATTGGCTGAGATTGCATCTGGCATTTCCGAGTCATCACGCACCATGTCGTCGGATAGTGCACTCTTTCTCGGTCGTCCCCTCTTCTTCGTTATAACGGGAGCTTGACTCTTAGCTTTAGCACGGGCGGCCTTTGCTGCCTTTTTCCTTGCGACGGTGAACTCTTCGTCTTCGTCGGATTCTTCTTTTTTCCAGGCGCGACCTTTGCCTTTGAACGTCTTAGGTCGACGTTCGCCTACTTCCTCATCTTCAGCATCATCTTGTAGGATGGCTAGGTCCTCTGCGTCGAGATGGGCGAGAAGCCTGTCGTCGTAAGGTTTGCTAACAAATGATACAGCGGATGCGCGTCTGCTGCGTAGCTCCGATGGTGCAGTGGAAGGGTTTCCCGGACTCGAGTTCTCAGGTTCGACGTCGTCGAACAGCTGGGCGTCATGATAGTAAGGACGCTGTTGTGCGGGACGGCGGGTGCGAAGACCACGGCGGGTGGCAGAGGCGGAGAGGTCGGTCGGATTAGGCGACCCTGCTGCGGACTGCACACCTGTCTCTACAGGCTGAGTGGGAGTCTTGCTTCCAGCAGTGTTGTCAGTTTCCAAGTCGGATCTCGATTTTCCTCCGTGCTTGAACCACCATGCAAGCGCAGGAGGCATGGTCTTGTAGATATCTCCAAATCTTCCATCCTCTTTGGGCTGTCATAAATTAGCGGGGTTGACCAGACTGAAGTGATATTGCCATACGAGCTCCAGTTCCTTGGGTGCCTTTCGAGTGCTAAGCTTGAGGATATGTGTCTTTCTGGGCGGTTCTGAAGTTTGCACCGGAGTTTGCGCTGTGGCCTTTGCCTTTGCCTTTGGTGCTGTTCACACATTAGCTCATAGTTGGAAATGTCCAAAATGAATTATAAGCAGCATGTAGACTATCGAATGATCGAAGTTCCACTGTCGCGAAGCAGATGGACCCGTTGAGGAAACACCAAAATGTGGGGCAAGCAAATCCGGAATCATCTCGAGCGCAATACGTACCTGAACGGACCGGTAGAGGCGACGCGATTGGTGGAGGCACAACCTCATCAAGTACCATGGGATCATCCAATTCATCTTCTGGAGATACCATCTCTTCTGACTTCGAGGAAGTTAGTATTGGGCGTTGTATTCGTACTTTCAGCAGCACTTACAAGCACCTTCTTCTTCGACTTGCGAGCAGAAGACCTGCGTTTTCCATTGACAGCAATGTCCGGGACTGTCGGCGTCGCACCAGCTTGCTCAGTAAGAGCCGTCGATCGTCTCTGGTCAGCATCACTCTCGCCATCTGAAGCGATAACCTCTTCAGACTGTCGCAAAAGCGTTAGCACTGGAAAGGAAAATGTGTTATCTCGACCTTCAACATACCAAGAATGATTTTTTGGCTTTACGCTTCCTTTTGCTGGACGGACTCAGTTCATCTGAATGTGCACGTGCGGTTGGAGTTGCTGATGATGCGGCACGCGGGGTTCCATTGCCGTTCGTCGTCACTTTCTTCTTCGGTTCGCGTGCCGATTGAGTACGCACAGCCCGAGGACGAGGTTTCACCTCAACTGGCTCACCTTCTTCATCATCGTCCTGTGCTTGTCAGAAACCTTTTATCGATATTTTGTAGAGCTCGCAATACTGAACTTACGGTTGAATCAGACTCGTCGAAAATGTCGGCAGCCGCAAAGAATAATGAAAGGCCTGCTACATGTTTCGAACTCGTCCAATCCTCATATGAGAGTTGTTGCGTGGGATTATCGGCCCGCCACTCTTCAAACTCAATTTGGCCTTTTGTCTTGAGCCATGATTGACAGGAGCTTTTGTGGGATTGATGTCCATCGCGACGCTGAGACGCTTTGTGCCCGTTGGGCGCCATGAGGCGATTGCGGCGTGTCTTTGAGATTGGTGGAAGGCAAACTGCGTGCGGTGTGCAAGAGCGGGTTGATCAATATTGACGCGAAATGATGGACTTATCAAAAATTTCGCGATAGAAAGGAAATGTCAGATGATCGCCTGAGGCGGCGTTGTGCAGCTAGATGCGCACGAAGTGTCGTTGGTTGTGAAATTTGGTGCAGTGAAGTGACAGAAAGAAGAGGTCCAAGTCAACCGTCGGACCACATCCACCGTCTCGTGGCACGTTAGTCCCGTACTCAACAGCGTCGTTGTGACGTTGGCTCAAGGCGAGACCACTTACCTCGATTTATTCCTTTATCGGAACGTATGTGTACGTACACTTGGTGGTGATCGTCAGATTGGGTGAGCGGAATGAGGAGGTTCGTCGCAGAATTGAGAGAATGCGCTAGACTAAGCAATGTCCAATTTCAGCTCGGCTACCCAGTCGCATCTGCTCTATCAGATCGACCACAGGTTTCACATTTGCGAATCATAATGTTGCAAATGATGTCATGTGAAGTATATACTGGACTCGTTCTTTGGGACATTGACTAGTCGTTTTTGCGGCGCCGATTTTTCACGCCACGAAGACGGGTCTGTGGGCATGATGGTCTAGATAAGGTGCCATTGCTTTCGAACGATCATAGCCTGGGTTGACCTGTAAGTTGTACCACTGGCGTTCATGCCAGACTCGTAAGATTGTACCTTCATAGCGTAACACTGCTGGCTTGTTCTTTAGCTTTGAATTTCTGAACTCATCACATCATCCCAAAATGCGATTGTTGCAACTGTCTCTTTCCGCAGGACGATATTGTAGCTGTTTGACAGCGTCCATGCCCACTTTATCGCCTTTTGAATGTTGATTGAGTCCACAGTGTATGGATCTCAACGTCCAACTTCACGCTCTACTCTGAGGAAATAGCACCGTCTGTTTGCAGTTGTGCGATGTTCCGCTGACTCCATGTGTCATTTGAATCCATGTGTCATTGCTTCATCAATTGACCATTGTCAAGTCGTGGCCTAGGCATACTTCGATGGTGTGCGGCATGTGTTGATTGGCGGAAAGCTTTCCTGTAGTACTGCCGTCAGTTCATATGTTGGAAAGATTCTGAACCTACATAACTACCCACATGTATCTTGGGACGCCAGAGTCAAACCACGCAGCTTCACGATTTCTGCGTTCAGAGCTCACCGACTGCAAAAAGAGGGGAAAGGCTGAAGAGGTGACTGTTCGAATTGTCGTGACCGCTTGTATGTCATGAAGCTTAGCAACCAAATCCATGTATGTGTTGAATATCGGAGATTACCAACCATGCTTCGACATTCACGCAGGTACATGGTATCTTTCTACAAATATGGCACCTTTTACAAATTCTCACGAAGGAACCACCAACACGCCCAGGAATGCTCAAACGAACCAAGCCACACACAATATGCACATCACACATAAGCAATCCCCCTCACAGCACATAGCACATGATATTTCAAATATCTTTATCATTCTCCTTAATTGACTACTACCACTGTCACACTCTCCTCACACCCGAATCATCAATTTTACCACCAGAGCTCTCCCTAACCAACACCACGCAAGCACCACCGTGATAACGGAGGTATATACAAAGCCACAAAGCATAGAAAACCTAGGACCCGTATAACACGCCTGCCCCATTCAGCCCTTCATCGCGCCTTGATCGCGTTTAACAGTTCTTGATTTCCCACCAAAAAGCAATGCGCAAGACCGATGCAAAGATGGGTATACAAACACGAAACCCCTCGTTCGAACTGAGAGAAAAAAGGAAAGGTGAAACCAATTTGATAAGTTGATAAGACAAGGTGTGGTGACCACCGGATAATAGGGTGGGGCGAGCAGATGATGAACAGAGGAATGACGCAATTGCCATCACCACAGCCGCAAGCCGAGAGATGTCCAGGTTGAAAGACCCATTGGACGGACTGTCCGGTACAAAGGGCCCGTTCAACGAGCCTTGTCGCGCCGCAATCCAGATAAACAAATAATACTACTCAGTTCGAGAAAGAATTCAAACTTTAAACAAAGACTCATCAAGCGCAACACGAAGTCAGCCAGAGTCAGGAGAAAGTGGGGAATTTCGAACGCGCCGCTTTGCCGCAGTCTGCGATCGTCCCGTGATATCAAATGTTGCAGAAGAAAAGATAAGCCGCCCTGGCTTGTGGTCCGTATCAAACGCCTAGAAAGATTCCGGTGGACTAGGCATCCCATGCGCACTCCCGTCGTCCTTTTCAGGCTCCTGCACGCTGTGATTTTCCTTTTGCGCAGGCTCAAGTTTTAGTTTGCCAATTGGCTTGCCGAGACCCTTCATGAAGGATCCACTACCATGGTCATTGCCGTTGTCGTCTTTATCCTCGTCCAGCTTTCGCTTCTTACGCGCCATCTGTTGCTGTTCGCGAAGCGGCCGCTTGCGAGGACTGGAGATTTTGCCCGTAGGAGGGAGGCGAGGCTTGGGGAATCGCTGTTTAGGTGGTAAGTCGTCGTCTTCTACGAGGGGTTGGCTGTTGTTGTCTTGGAGTTTGTTGAGGAGCCAGCTTTGAACGAGGCCGATTTGGCTCTCTGCGGTGTGGATATTGACGGGCTCGAACTTGGGAGGCTCAGGCATAAGCACGCCAGTGGTAGTCACGGCGCTGCAGACATTAGCATTACACATTGTCGATAGGTGGTGTGATACATACTTGTTGTCTTGCCTGGCATAGGCATTGTGTACTCTGTTCTGCAGCAAGTGCAATGGTACACTGAAGGTAAGACCAAACTCTCTGTCGAGACCCAGCTCCTTGAAGCCAAAGAAGTCTTCGCCGATGTCTTCGGCAAAGTCGCCTCCAACAAATTGCTCGCTGCCATCGTTGAAAGCACCAGCACCATCTGCGCCAACATTGTCCATGGCAGGTCGAAGCAGCTCGGCATAGTAAGATCGCATGCGATCGTGCATGCCCGCCAGCTTTGTGCTCAGTCGCTCTACGTCGTCCTTTACGTAAGTTTCCAAGGATTCCAGGTCAACACCGTTTGCATGCAAAGAGTGCAGTACCGCTTCCTCTTGGTTAAAGCGCGGAGTCCAGTAGGTCGTCTCTCCGCTAGGCAGTGTGATTGGCGCGTCAGACTTCATCTTCGGCGTTTCTCGGTAGACACCAAGACTGGCAACGAGGTTTTGGAAGAACTTGGCTGCAACATCCGTCACAGCATCCAAAGCTGATGGCTGGAACTCTTCGAAACCGGCATGGTAGAAGATCTTGCCCACACTCCGTTGTAGCGCAGCGCGGCAGACATAGGGGGCCATGACAGGGCCATCTTCAGACACAACCATCGGTTCGACATCGGCTTCCATGAACGGCTGAGGCTCGTATCGTTGAAACTGATTCTGGTACAGCTGCGACTGGAGCTGCATCTGCTTGACAATGCCAATCTTTGCACAAATCTTTCTTGTATCCTGGAGAGATTGGATATTGGCATCCATCCTGTGAGATAACGCACTATCAGGAGCCGTGAATTGACCCGCAGGAACGATACGCATGTATTCTTCGACCTGCTGTACCACGTTGCCCTCCGCATCTTCGACCCACTGCAGGCGCTCAGTTAGATCTGGTATGGCACAAACGGCATCGTAGTAGTCTGGAATCTGGCGTTCCTCCTCGCCCTCAATACCTTCGGCAAGAGACTCGCCTGCTATGGCCTGCACACCGTCTTTGCCGTCTGGTACTGAAATTACACCGCTTGCAGAGTCTTCCTCTATGGCTTGTTTTCGATGACGAAGCCACCTTCTCATGCCAGCTTTGGTGCGTAGGATAGCGGGCTCGTCAGCTTGGAGATGGTCGTCACGGAAGAGTCGGTGCCTTTCCGATGCAATGATGGCACGGTCTTTCTTTGTCACTTGCTTCCACGTCTTGAACTCGAGGTCATCGTGATCAGCTTCCTCTTCGAGAGTATCACTGACCGAGACTGCAGTACCATCGGCTTCTGAAGGGTCTGCTTGACTATCATTTATCCCGCTTTTGGAGATTCCGTTTAGGCCTGACGGTGTCAGAGTTCCAGGAGGTGGTGGAGTCGCAAATCCATTCACGCTGCCCTCCATTTCCGAGTCGGCACGCAAGAACTCATTCTTCAGATTCGACACAGTATTGTTCAAAGATGGGACGGGTGGTCTGGTTTCGGGTCCGGGGGTGTCCTCCAGACCTGCTGGAGGCGCCGTCCTCGCAGCGCTAGAACCCTTGCCACCCTTACTTGGAGCTTTGCGGCCTCGTGAGGCCATGATGGGCTCCTCATCCTCGCTGTCTTCTGCTCCATCTGCGTCAAGATCGCCATTGCGTTGCATCCTCCGTTCCTCTGCTTCGACCTCAGCACGATCGCGAACGGTAATCTCCGGAATCAACGGCACAAGCTTCTCGGTTTCTTTCTTCATGTGGAGTGCCTTCTTCCTGAGGAAATGACTGGGGTCGGCATTGTACTTGAGGCAGTTGGACCAGATTAGCATGAGGTCTTCGACGAAATCCTTCTTCGACTTGTATTGCAGCTGTTTGAGCTTCTTCATCATTGTGCCAATGTCCATGGGATGTTTGATGACGTTGTAGTAGTCCGGCGCCTCTCGTTTGTTGACGCGTTGCAGAAAGGGGTGTGCATGCTCGCCCGCCTTGAGTTCCATCAGGACCTTCTCCATACTTTCATATAGCTCCTCCTGGCCGACGCGATCCTCATTCGCCCACTTGCTCCTATTCTTGCGGACTTCGCTGATCAGGCTTCGTAGCTGAGCGTCGGTCGCGTGTACCCGGTCTCGTTGCGCGTCTATCCGGGATATGAGGTGTTTGAGGGTCAGACTCGATGCGCCAAGGTTCGTGGTGCTCAGCGTGCCTTGTTGGGGGGCAGCGGCGGCGCCATTGGTCGGGGCGTTAGCATGCTGTCCAGAGGTCTCAATCTCTACCTGCCTGTCTAGCTCGTCAAGCTTTTGCTGCTCCAGCATGGCGTCTCTGTCGCTCTCGAGGGAGTAGAATAGGGTGTGGAAGCTCCTTTTCGCGGCGTCCTCTGCCGCCTTCTTATCCTGCTGTAGCTTCTTGCGCACATCATCGGAGGTCTTGGGCTGCTCTGAAGAGGACGTGCCGGTATGATCTGTGCCCGATTTGTTCGATATGGAGGGTATACGGAGAAGGCTTGGCGTGCCGGGGGCGGTGGCAGCAAGGCGGTTGAGGGCGCTCTTCGCAAGCAGCGGTGAGGTACGGGTGTCGTCTTCGTCTTCATCATCGTCGTCGTCGCCGTAGTCGTCTTCGTCGATGGCTCGCGTGGGTTTCTTTGGAGTGACGGCCGGGCGCGCGTCATGCGCCGCCGGGACATCATCGGACGATGACGGGGGGGCATTGTCACCATCTTCGCTGCTGAGGCTCTGGGTATGGCCTCCCAGCAGCGCGTTCAGGCGCGCTTCGGTGCGCAGGTACTGCTCATGCCAGCGCGCCGCCTGGGGGTCGTCGTCGGCGGTCATGTCGGCCTGAGGGAGGGGGTTCGCGTGGGCGGAGGACGGCATGGCTTCATCGTTCAGCGTCGCATTGGGGGTGCGCAGGCGAGTCGCATTGGACGGTTGATGCAGGTAGCGGGCATGGCTCGGGCGTTCTCGTGAAGATGGCCGATGTGTGGATGCGGCGAGGGACATGGCCGTGTCGCTTGTGGGGGGCCCTCACAGGGAAGGGCCGCCTTGGGGGCGACGTCCAACCTCGTACAGGTGTCGCGGTGTGGTGAAAGCTAGCATGGAAGACGCCCTGCTATGAACGAGTGGATAGCCGATGACTGCGAGATGGATAACGGGGTTGGGGCGCGTCCTTTGATGGCCAAACGTGCAGGTGCAGCCGGCTTGCGATGAGGAGAGGACGTCTGGAAGTCGGACTAAGCTCAAGCAAGCGCAGCGGTCGCGCCCAATCCTTAGTGGCTGTGAGCAGCACGCTACGGCAGAAACCCCAGACTGCACCTCAGATCACTCCCACATTGATATAAAATGCCCTGCGCCCCGCATAGTTTGGTCGGAGTTCGCGCCAGCCGGGTGGTTTCTGTCGTCGCTGTCTCTACCGCAGGGACTGGGCGTGGTGTGCGCAGCGCTGGTAGAGTCACATGCAGAGACACGACGCAGGTGCCCGTGACTTCCGTATAGACTGCCATCCATGGAGGCATCCTACAGCGTCGACAGTCGTACGTTCCTGCGAACGCATGAGCCACGGCACACAAGACGCCTTCCAGTCCACCATCCATGCGGCGTAGGGCTGGCTACCACTGCCAGTTTTTGCACACCCACAGCGGGCAGACCCTGGGGCGCAAATGCGGATGCACGCGACCGAATGCGGCATAGTCTGCCAGTGCTGCATCACAGCCACCTGGACAACTCCGCCTAGGTAGAGGCCTACTACCAGCCAGCCCAGGGCGAGCGCTTCCCTCAGATCCTCCCCCACACCCCAGTCGGCAGATCATGCCCTACGTCCACATATAGCGGTGCTCCAACTCCAACATGCGGATTCGAAAACCCTTCGCTGGTACGTTCGCAGTCTCCCCACGCCCTGGCCTCGAGCCAAGACCAGCATTCCCAGGGACAATGCAGCACTCCGCATATGCGCCAGCACAGCTCGCACATGCAGCCTTCGAGCGCTCAAGGTGCCAATCAATCTTATCAATATGTAATTAACAAACAACAGCTGCCTTCATAGGCTTGATCCTCATCTCCGCCGCCGCCGGCTTCTCACCGCCCGACTACTCCATCCCGACATACAAGCAGTCCGACAAAGCGCTCCACTTTGTCGCCTTCTTCCTGCTCACACTTTCTTTTTACTGGATCCTCGAGACGTCGAGACGCAAGGTGCTGCAGTTCACATTCACAGTGTGTACATTGGGACTGGGAGTCGCCAGCGAAGTTGTGCAAGGGCTATTGCCAGTAAGTGCACGCGCACATCAGAATGTCATCCTGGGAAACTAACAAATGGTAGATACACCGCCAATTCGACTACTACGACATCGTAGCCAACGTCGCCGGGTCGCTCCTCGCACTCACAGCATGCAATTGGTACCACAAGCGTATGTTGGAGCGCAAGCGTGCGGCGAGAGGATACGCAGCTGTAGCAGGAGACGAGGAGAGGGACATCGAGCTAGGGGAGAGTGTTGGCGATCAAGAGTCTGGCGTTCTCAGGCCTACTGTTGATGAGGAACTGGAGCGTTGGGACGAGAATGCTGAGGATTGGGAGACGACGGAACCGGAACCTGTGAACGGGAAGGCAAAGTTGGACGACGATGATGGCGATCTGGGCGATGGCAGGTAGCGCAATGACTGAGATGCATTGATATGAGGTATGATGATGACAAGCATGACTCTGGGTCTCCATTATCATCATGATCATGTTCAATACGATGTTTGATATCCAATGAAGTTTCATGTTGACTAGAGGAACGCAAAGCGTAGTCCCCTGAGGCGCAGCATAGAAGTCACCATTGAACGCCTACATGGGGCTCAGTGTAGAGGATATTCCGTCGGCTCTTGCTGTGGTCGTGCAAAAGATCAATGGCGTCAGGCGGAGTGACCATTTTGACATCACTTTCCACAATGCAAAGGAGTGGCGGATGTAGATCGACTTGGATATTCGTTTAAAAGTTCATAGCTAACCCTTGGTGCTCTTCGCAGCCATTCCGGGCAAGCCTGCAGCCATGAATCGTCACACCTAGTTGCCCCAGATTCCATGGTTCATGCATTTTCAGTATGAGATTCCGAAAGAACCCTAGGACCCACACCCAAGCGCCATGATCATTCACTCCATGCCCGTCAAACTCGTCTAAGCGGTTGTGGTCTTAGCAGCGGCCTGGTTGGGGTTCTGAACATTATGTGAGCACTAATCCATGAAGTGATTATCCCGATATACGTACGATCTTCTTTCCGTCCTTGTTGTACCTGACCCTTGGGGGAGGAGCACGGTTGCGACGTCCCTCGCGCGAGCGGACACGGACAATCTTTCCGTGAATGGCGCAGGAAACGCAGTACTGGAGCTTCAAGTACATCTTGGGGACGGTGTACTCGGGGAAGACGGACGCATCGGAGATATCACCTGCCCGTTATGTCAGCTCTCAGTCCTTCGATATGCCATGCTAAGTTGGTCGCAGGACGGCGGGTTGCGAGTGGAGGACGTACGAATGGCGGCGGACTCGACCATGTTGCGGATGGTGAATCTCTTGATTGCCTTGTCCTTGGGGGTGCATCGCGAGCAGTTGCTGCAGCGGATGGGCTTAACGTGGCCGCGACCCTTCTTGTTACGGCCGCTGTCGATGTATTAGTTTTGCCTCGTCCTACTTCGACATTCCAGTGTTGCATACTTGGACGCTCGCTTCTTGACCATGATGGGCTGATTCTAGGTGTTTCGTGAGCTGTATGTTCGTAGTTCGAGGTAGTCGAGGACGCGTACCGAAGATGTAGAATCTAAAAGTCAGCAAATGGGGTTGTCGTGGGTGTCGTTCGTGGATGTCGAGCTTCAAGGTGAATTTCGATAGCCGCCCCTGCAGGTGTGGGCGTAGCGAGATCTAATCTTATCACTTGGCACGCTAATCTTCACAGCCCCGCTCCGCCATGTTGACATGTTCACGAGACTCTGTTGACTCGGCGTAAGTTGAGATGACTGTTCAAGGAATGGACGCTGTCAATCGTTTCTAATCCCGATGTCCTCTGTTGGTCTCATTCCCTAGAGGCTCAGATACGTGCAGTGTCTGAAATCTCATAACTGAGCACATAATACTTGGAACGGGGTTATCATCTCCTATTCATTGCACCTATCTTCAGAATGGGGAGGACCACATTTACGCTGAGTTGAAGTGGCGCAAGCTGCATCATACGTCAAAAGTATCGTTCCGGAGCACTTCACAAGCTGTGCATCCTGCTGTGTAGAATCAAATTGCAGCACAGACACGCTAAGGGCTTCCCAGGCTTTCACACAAGTAAAGTGCAATCAATGAACGATAATATCAAATGCAATCATGTTCTCAACGTGCAGAGCACAGAGCAAAGAACTTTTCATAGCAATTTTCGACCTTGCATGGCGGTGTGAGTTGTCCTGTGACTAGCGATCCAGGCCTCGGCGCTTGCCTGCCTGCGCGCATTGTTTTTGTCGACCCTGGCAACCACCTTCTACAACTCCGCAATCGCCGTTGAGTTCAATCCTACTGGTCCCTCAACAGCCAACAAGATCTTCTGAAGTTTCAGGGACTCTGTAGAGTCTACCAACATGTCGCACACCGGTACTATGCGGGGTACGCCCAAGAACCGCAAGCCGGAGCCACCTCACATCACGCACAGCAGTCCGTCCGGAATCCCACGTCCCGCCCTCGAGACCCATGCTTCCCAAGTTGCTCAGAGCGATGTTGGTACCTCGCTCAGCGCCAGCAGGGCGAAGATGTCCAAGAGAGATGATGTGAGCTTCGCTGGCTGCTGTCGGACAGAACGAAGCTTATTGTGACAACAGGCTATCCGGCGGAAGATCGAGACCGACTTGAACAAGAAGAAGACCCAGAGTGGAAGAGTGCGCCCTTCAAAGAAAGCTCCACCAGGCACAGTTCTGGCCCTTAAGCCTAGCCCAGCGCTGCAGATAAAACCAAACACCACAGTCGCAGAGGCAGCACAGCTGATGGCCGCGAAGAGGGAAGACTGTGTCTTGGTCACCGACGATGACGATCGTATTGCTGGTATCTTCACAGCCAAGGATCTCGCCTTCCGAGTAGTTGGAGCCGGAATCAAGGCACGCGACGTGACCATTGAGGAGATTATGACCAAGAATCCTCTGTGTGCAAAGACCGACACAAGCGCAACCGATGCGCTCGACCTCATGGTACGAAAAGGTTTCCGCCACTTGCCTGTAATGGATGAGAACCACGACATCTCTGGTATTCTGGATATTACAAAGTGCTTCTACGATGCTATGGAGAAGCTCGAACGCGCTTACAGCTCATCCCGCAAGCTCTATGATGCTCTGGAGGGTGTTCAGGCCGAGATGGGATCCAGCCAACCACAACAAATTATTTCTTATGTCGAGGCGATTCGCCAGAAGATGTCGGGACCTACGCTTGAGTCTGTTTTGACCGGACTTCCACCAACGACTGTCTCTGTGCGCACGTCGGTCAAGGAGGCTGCAGCGCTGATGAAGGAAAATCACACCACTGCCGTCCTTGTGCAAGATCAGGGATCAATTACGGGTATCTTCACGAGTAAAGATGTGGTGCTCCGTGTTATTGCTGCTGGTCTTGACCCAGCAACTTGCAGTGTCGTTAGAGTTATGACACCCCACCCTGACTTTGCGCCGATGGACATGAGCATCCAATCTGCACTACGTAAGATGCATGGTAAGTTGAGCGTGCAAATTCGTCTTTCGAACTAGACACTGATACGATGTAGACGGCCATTACCTTAACTTGCCTGTCATGAGCGATGCTGGCGAAATTGTTGGCATGGTCGATGTTCTTAAGCTCACCTATGCCACCCTCGACCAGGTTTGTCTACCAACAAATTATGTATACTGACCAACTAACACGACTCCAGATTAACAACATCAGCACCACCGACAGCGAAGGCCCAGCATGGAACAAGTTCTGGCTTTCCATGGATGACGGCACCGAGTCGATGATGTCTGGTGAGGGCGGAAGCCGCATTCCCGACCATCGATCAGTCATGTCTCACGACAACCGCCCAGGCATGATGGACCGTGGAGAAAGTGTTCTTCCTGGTGATTCGGCATCTCACCATGGCGACTCGCCTTCTCATTCTGCCGTAGCCAGTGTACCGCCAACTCCACTGGAAGATCTTCCGTTCCCATTCAAGTTCAAGGCGCCGAGTGGACGTGTGCATCGCTTACAAGTGGTTGCGTCCGCTGGTATTGAGGAGCTTATCCAGAATGTGGCCAGCAAGCTTGGCTCGGAGGTTGACTCTATCGGAGGCTGTCCTACGTTTGATGGAGGCAAGATTTCCAAGGGCGGTTTTGCCCTGAGCTACCTCGACAACGAAGGCGACACCGTCTCGATTACAACCTACGATGATTTGTACGAAGCTATCAGCTTGTCACGTCAAGCTCACCGCGAAAAGGTCGATCTCTTCGTACATGACCCCGAGAAGCCGCCCATGGCCGCTGAAGTCAACCCTCAGCCAGCACTCGCCAAACCCGTAACTCCCCCAGATTCGGTGCTTCGCCAACGAAAGCAGTTCTTTGACGATGAGGAGGAAGAAGAGGCCAAGCCTAGATCAAGAGGGCGCAATCAACCTGTACCCCTGTCGGAACAGCCTGAGGTCATCCCGGGTGTGCCGAATGATCTGCTCCTTCCTGGTGCGATTGGTGTGCTGGCGGTGGTGATTGTTGGCGTATTTATCCTGGGCCGTTCGACGAGTCGTTAGCATGTGGGATAGGTCTTGGGCGGTACATGTAGTTTCTTTGGGTAGATTCCGTTTGGCTCAGCGGTGCATAATTGGGCTGTACTTGTTTCCCTTTGTTACTTTACTTGTCGATATCCATAGTCGATAGTCAGAGCGAGCGAAGACGGCGCTTCACAGGCAGCAAATTGAGACCACCACAATCGACGCATCCTCTTCCTGTCCGCGCGGGTCTGCTTGAACCCTTGCCCTACGTCACAAGGGGGTCGGCCGCAGACAAAGGCGGTGAAAGCATGTGGTCATGTTGCACCCGGAGCCAATGCTGGCGCTCAGGCTGGCCAATGGAAGTGCGGGGTGCTATTGTTCAACACGCACCCTGGCTCGTAGCCTGGCAACATTTTTGGACAAGGCGCGGACTCGCGAAAGCCCCGCCAAACACCAGCAAATTTCCACGGCAACCCTCGCCAGTACCACGAGCCTGCCGTCTACCGACCCAGGCGAGACCCCCGGCACGGTGCATCATCTCTGCAGCGCCCTCCGCCACCACGTCACACGCGCACACGCAGCCGACCCTCGCAGAAGCTCTTGGGCAGTCCCTTGCCTTCGCCCACGATCCCACTCATCAACGGGGCCGCTCCCCGCTAGACACGAGATACACACACCCACGCCATGTCGGTCCTCCCCGCAGATGTCCACACGGCGCTGGCCGGGCTGCTCCAGGGCCTCCAGTCGTCCGACAATGTGCAGCGCTCTGCTGCGGAAGCGTCGATGAACGACGAATGGCTGTCCCAAAGGCCCGATGTGCTGCTCATGGGCCTGTCCGAGCAGATCGAGCTGGCACAAGACACCTCCGTAAGAACCTCACCACAGCGTCAATCTCCAGTGCGACTCATGGGCTCACACTCTCCCCGCAGACACGAACTTTTGCGGCCGTCATCTTCAGGCGCGTGTCCAGCAAGACCAAGAAGACGGCCAATGGCACCGCCGACCTCTTCCTGACCCTCAACCAGGCTGAGCGGGAAGCGATACGCGCAAAACTCCTGCATTGCCTTGCGAGCGAGACGGACAACTCGGTGCGGAGCAAGATTGGAGACGCAGTCGCAGAGCTTGCGCGGCAACACACCGATGAAGGTAAGCAGGCCCCGCATAATCGAGACGGACAGTCTTTAAACTATCTAGGCGTGGCATGGCCAGAACTGTTGGGAGGACTGTTCCAGGCCAGCCAGTCGCCCGACCCGGCTCAGCGCGAGAATGCCTTCAGGATCTTTTCGACTACCCCCCAGATCATCGAGAAGCAGCATGAGGATGTGGTCATGAGTGCCTTCAAGGGCGGCTTCGGCGACACCGAGACCTCAGTAGGTAATACACACCCACGTTCAGACGCTTTTGCTCATGTCTCTAGGTCCGCATTTCTGCCGTTGAGGCATTCGCACAGTTCTTCCGCTCCATCCAGCGCAAGGCACAGTCCAAGTACTTCTCCCTCATTCCTGAGATCCTGAACATCCTCCCACCGATCAAGGACTCAGGAGATGCCGACCTCCTTACAAAAGCCCTGGTCTCGCTCATCGAACTGGCTGAGGTCGCGCCCAAGATGTTCAAGCCTCTCTTCAACAGCCTTGTACAATTCAGCATTTCCGTTATTCAGGACAAGGATCTTGGCGAGACTGCACGCCAGAATGCGTTGGAGCTCATGGCTACCTTCGCAGACAATGCGCCTGTCATGTGCAAAAAGGATCCCAACTTCACAAACGACATGGTCACCCAATGTCTGTCCCTGATGACTGATGTTGGTGCTGACGATGACGATGCGGAAGAGTGGAATGTTTCTGAAGATGTAAGTCAAGCAATGCTCTTCTAGAAGTTATGCTGACGGCTGGAAGCTTGACGAAGAAAGCGACTCGAATCACGTTGCTGGTGAGCAGTGCATGGACCGTTTGGCAAACAAGCTTGGTGGACAGGCTATCTTACCACCCACATTCAACTGGCTCCCTCGTATGATGACATCATCAGCATGGCGAGACAGACATGCTGCTTTGATGGCTATCTCAGCTATCTCCGAGGGCTGCCGTGAGCTGATGGTTGGTGAGCTCGATAAGGTTCTCGATCTCGTGCTCCCAGCACTGCGCGATCCCCACCCACGTGTGCGGTGGGCTGCGTGTAACGCCGTTGGCCAAATGAGTACCGACTTCGCAGGCACGATGCAGGAGAAGTACCACCAAGTCGTTCTGCCAAACATCATCCCAGTCTTGGAGTCATCAGAAGCACGTGTGCAGGCACACGCCGCCGCTGCTCTCGTTAACTTTTGCGAGGAGGCTGAAAAGAACATTCTTGAGCCTTACCTCGACCAGCTGCTAAACCACCTCCTTATGCTTCTTCAGAGCCCCAAGCGCTTCGTCCAAGAACAAGCTCTGTCTACCATAGCTACTGTGGCCGATTCTGCCGAAGCCGCTTTCTCCAAGTACTATGATACCTTAATGCCTTTGCTCTTCAACGTTCTCCAAGAGGAACAGTCCAAGGAGTACCGGTTGCTGCGCGCCAAGGCTATGGAGTGTGCCACTCTCATCGCTCTAGCTGTCGGCAAGGAACGCATGGGCGCAGATGCGTTGAACTTGGTTCAGCTTCTTGGTCGTATCCAGAACAGCGTCTCAGACAGCGATGACCCGCAGGCCTCCTATCTGCTCCACTGCTGGGGCCGTATGTGCCGTGTCCTTGGCCGGGAGTTCGTTCCTTTCCTGGCCGGTGTCATCCCACCCCTCACAGAGCTTGCTGGTGCCAAGGCGGATATCCAACTTCTGGATGATGAGGATCAGGTCGCTCAGATCCAGGACGAGGAGGGTTGGGAACTCGTACCCCTCAAGGGCAAGGTCATTGGTATCAAGACGAGCGTGCTTGATGACAAGCACATGGCTATCGAGCTCATTGTGATCTACGCCCAGGTCCTGGAAGACGCCTTCGAGCCTTACGTCAACGATATCATGGACAAGATCGCGCTCCCCGGCCTAGCTTTCTTCTTCCACGATCCGGTTCGTGTTGCGTCCGCCAAGTGTGTCCCAATGCTTCTCAACGCTTACAAGAAGGCACATGGACCAGAGTCAACACAGCTTGGCCAACTATGGGAGCGCACAGTGGAACGCGTGCTCGAGGTTCTCGAAACAGAGCCTGCCATCGACACCCTTGCGGAGATGTATCAATGCTTCTACGAGTGTTTAGAATGCATTGGTCGCAACTGCTTGACCAGCACACACATGGCTAGCTTCACCGAGGCTGCCCGAAGCGTGCTGCAGGACTATCAGGAGCGCGTGAAGGCGAGAATAGAGGAGCAGGCAGAGAACGAAGACGGTGAAGAAGCCTCGGAAGACATGCTCTTCGCCATCGAAGACGATCAAAATCTCCTCTCCGACATGAACAAGGCTTTCCATGCCATCTTCAAGAACATGGGTACAACGTTTCTACCACACTGGGAGCAGCTCATGGAGTTTTACAAGATGGCTGTTGCCAATCAGGACCCTACACAACGCCAGTGGGCAATCTGCATCTTCGATGATGTTCTAGAGTTTGCCGGACCCGAATCATGGAAGTACAACGAGCACATCATCCAACCACTCATCGACGGTATGCGCGACGATGTCCCCGCCAACCGCCAAGCAGCCGTGTATGGAGTTGGTGTCGCAGCTCACAAGGGTGGAGAGGCGTGGTCAGACTTTGCCGCCGCATCGTTACCCATGCTCTTCCAGGTTGTTCAGCGACCAGACGCTCGTGCCGAAGACGATATCTTTGCAACAGAAAATGCATCAGCAGCCATCGCCAAGATTCTACACTACAACGCCGCCAAGGTGCAGAACTGGCAGGAGATTGCTGCGGCTTGGATAGATACACTGCCTATCACTAACGATGAGGAAGCGACACCGTATGCGTACGCTTTTTTGGCTCAGCTCATCGATCAGTACGATCCCTCTATCCCCTCAACCTCGATCATAGTATACTAACATAAAAAATCAGACAAAACCAAGCAGTCTTCTCCCAACCCGGCAAAGTCTTCACCTTTGTCGTGCAAGCCCTCGAAGCCGAGACCCTCCAGGGCCAAACTGCAAACCGCGTCGTCGCATCGGTCAAGGCGCTCATCCAAGCCACAGGAACCAACCTGGCACAAGTTGCCGCCGGTCTGACGCCGGAGCAACAACGCACGGCGCAAGTTTACTTTGCTTAGAAGTCAAAGTCAAAGCCGAAGAGCCAGGGCGCGGTCGTGCAGTTGATCCTGGAAATGGATCGAATGATGCGGATCTGAGATGAAGGATAGTTTATCTGCGCTATCTTATGTGCATGCGGCGATGTACAGCTGTGGTGACGAGACGATGCGAGACATGTAGTTGTCAAGCTGGGAAATGGAGAGCGAGCGCGTGGCCATTATATGCTTACAAGGCGCACGTCTTGGTCTAGTCGGGTTCGGTCGAAGCAAGAAGAGATGACGGAGATGACTTGCACGACTTCATTGATATCAGATTCCCCCTCCCCCCCC